>VOMN01061213.1:0-94263 GCA_014899125.1 Orchestia grillus
CGGGATGGAGCTACAAGCAGTGACGGGATGGAGCTACAAGTAGTGACGCGATAGAATTATAAGAAGTGATGGGATGGGACCTCAAGTAGTAGTAGTGACGGGATGGAACTAAAAGTAGTGATGGAGTGGAATTACAAGTAGTGATGGGATGGAACAACAAGTAGCAGTGGTGACGGGAGGGAGCTAGAAGTAGTGACGGGATGGAACTTGAAGTAGTGATGGGATGAAACCACAAGTCGAGGCATGATGGAATCAGAAGTAAAGACAGAATGGAACAACAAGAAGAGGCAGGATTTAAAAATAAATAATGACGTGATGGAACAACCAAGAATGAAGTCTTTAATAAATGAGACATGAAGATGACCGAGAATGGCAGGGTATAAAAAATACTTCACAATCCTCTCACTTCCAGGCTTTTCCCGTGCCACCCCAAGTGGGTTACCTGCCACATTTTAAAATGCTAACCAATTTTCACTCTGTGCTTCCAATACATTATGGACTGAAATATCAGAGGATGTTCTACTCCACTAAAATTGAGCTTCGTTTAAGAAAAACGTTAAATAATATTATATACACAATTATTTTGCTGTTAAAAATTCAGGTAACAATTCATTTCGGTAAATAATGCACGTATTCTCTTCGGTGACACTGTCTCCGTACGGTTGAGCATCTGAGCATCAGGCCGCTTTAAAGAAAAAAAGTGGACTCGTAGTACCTGAGAGTTGATTCCAATTTACGAACAGAGAGCAATTTTAACCTAGATATTCGCGTAAATAAAATTAACGCAACCGTTCTCTTGGCTGGCCAGACTTGAAATCTTCCTCTTCTGATAACGTAGATTTCAGTATCAAACTATGTTTGTTTGATTGTTTGTCTCCAAACATTAGATATTTCCAGTTCTCTATAAATCATTTCTATTATATTTAGACGACGGCATAAGTTTAGTACAAAGGGAAAAGATTCAGCATTTTTGGCCGTATAGGCCGTGGGAGACGTCAACGCCTTCGCTATCATGCACACATGACATTGCCCTTTACAGGTCACGTTGTAATTTTATCTAAATGAACATATCAAGACGTTGAACATAATGAACATAATACGCGATGAATGAACATTATACGCGATGTACTCACCTACGTAAGGTAAAGTAAAATTCTATTTCAAGTCAGAAAATAATTAAATTTGAAATCCTAAAAAACGCTTGTCTATGTCTACTCGTGCTCTCGGTTACAATCGCATGTGGTCATTTATCGTGCGTGCGATTCCTTGTCGCACGACGATCGCAGAGCCCACGACGCTGTGGCGACATCTGCTCTACAATTAAGCCACGCTCACGAACTGAGCCCGCTCGAGCTCACGTGAGCAAAAATGTTCCTTAGTGATAAAAGCTACGCGGCAAAAACGCCTTAACTACAGCACAGAATCGCGACATGACCGTCCAACCGTGAGATGAGCGAAGGCGTTCGTCTCGCGTACCGTCCAAAAGTTCAGTCATGATTCAAAAAGCTCCCTGAATTGAAATCTATCTTTGGCATCTCGAAGAGATGGTAAAAATGGCATCGAGTGAGCGAATTCTGGGCGAGAAATAATGAGCTTCAGAATTGGATGTATTTTTTGTACGTCGTATGTATGGTTTAGCGACGAGCGGCCTAGATGTCATGTGTCACTCACACGAGTTCTTTTGACTTGTGAATGGCATGCATGATGAGCGCATCTGGCGCGCTTTCACTGTGTTAAGAACGATCCAAAACGCACCCGGGGGAAAATGTCTCGGAAATTAACGGACACAGGCCTAGGGATTAACACCAATAATGGGGCTCGTGCATGTTACGTGGGGAGTGTGAGACATGCAAGCGAGATGAAGAGGAGGAGGAGGAGGAGGAGGAGGAAGGGGGAGAGGACCTCGGGGAAGCAATTTGTGGAGGGGAGAGTCTTGCCGATGGATGACGGGGGGCAACAAAGCAACGTTCAAATGAGAATGGCATGGATAGTTTAGTGGGAGGAGCCTTGCTTGGCTCTGGTGTCCTGCTGCTGCTGCCCGTAGCTACGGCAAGTCACTCACTCAGCAAGGAGAGGAGGAGCCAGCGTGGCTTGCTTCCACTGCTGCTGCTGCTGCGACCGACCGCGTCCACACGTCCGTCCTAACTATCATCATAATAAAAGAAGCGTAAGGAGCAGGTGGTCGCAGCCTCTGTGTGTGTGTAGCTGCACTCGAGCTCGACCTCCACTTGGATGCTCCTCTCGCAGAAGTAGCTAGCTACACAATTAAATACTGTTTAAGTCGTACGTGATTATTTTTCTTCAGTGACTATTTTTAAGAAACACCGCGTAAAATCGCACGCATGTATTTTCTCATTTTCACAGTAATTGAATTTTTTTTTCTTATGTTGTAGCTGTATACAAGCTAAAATCCAAAACGAATTTTTTTTTTGTTTTTCCTGGAAACGCACTGCCAGTTTGAAAATTTTCCAAAAAGCGCATCCTTTGGAGTGACAATTCATTCGATTTGGTCGTAAAGTTGCGCGTGAGTGGGCCCGCGTTTGTTCCGCTGGAGGTGGCGGTGGAGGAGGTAGGAGCAGGAGCAGCAAGCATGCGGTGTCGGCAGCACCGTGTGTCCAGACTCTACTGAGGTAACAATAGTTAGCTCGGCCGCTTCAGTCATTGCCAGTGGAGCCCTGGTGCTGGCAGGCCGCGATGTCTAGGCGCTCTCTTGCTTCTATCCTCGACTGACCGCATCATTCTCCTCGAGCTCGCCCTCATCTTCTCCTCCACTGGCTGGACTCCTGCCCTGGACGTGACTAACTTGCCTTTGGGAGGCGCTGGAAAGTCCGACCTGAAGGTGATGTCATCCTAGTGCGCTGCCGACCCAAACAGGACGTGCCTACCTCATGTCCAAGCGACGTAATCACGTGCTCTTCGACGGTCTTCAGGCGCGTGTGTGAATTGCATCTCGTGGTGAACTCCTCTCGATGACTCATGATCTAGTGAGCTCTCCGACGGCAAACGTACAATTTTTAAAGTGTGTGAAACACTGTGTCCAGTGTATGAACGTGACCAAGGATCAGGCGCCAGTGTTTTGAAGTGATCAGGACAATTTTGAGTGGAGATATTTTTTTGAGTTTGTTCTGTTGGATCCAGCTTACGTGACGCCTGTTTAGTGGCTGAGTGACTGGGCAAGAAGATTCGGAACCATAATGTCAGCTAAGTCATCCTGGTTACATTTCTTAGCAGGCGTTCTGCATCATGTTTTTTGATAGAGATTTAAATGTTCGTTCATAATGTTGTTGCTCTAAATAGAGTGGTCCGAGTGACTTCGTGCTAATGGTGCTAGGTCAATAAAAAAAACTTGTTTAAGGTAGTGAGCCTATTTGTTTCCGATTGGTTTTCATCAATCCTTAGAAACTATACGACCTTCACTCATGCTATTATGCATTAACAGCATCTATTTCATCCGACTTTTTGTTCTATACTTTTGAGTAATCGATGTAAATTTATGTAAAACGGCACATAAAACTTCGTTGTGTACTTTCTGGCCTAATCGTACTCCATCGATTTCGATGTAATTCAATGCATTTTCAAACTTATCGCAAACCTACGGATTCTACTCGATACATTTTAGTTACTCTCAAACTTTATTCGTCGAACGTAGTATTTTAGGCTCAGTTCGGCCATTTGCCTTACTTTATAATTACTGTTACAGAGGTCTTTCCACAGAATTTTGATTTTGTTAACTTTTTACGGCAAACATTAGTGTGTTTTTAAAAAATTGAGTCATCGAATTGAGTGTGTTCATTGCCTCATTCACCGAAGTAAGTTTGACTTAAATATTCTTTATTCCTGCCAATCCAGTTCAAAGTTCACCACTAGACCATTAGTTGTCTCCAACATCATCTTACTTTTTTGCGAGAAGCTGCAGTTGTTAACCTTCAGATGATGAGTGAGACCTCATAGCGCGGGTGTTTGTCCTTCAGCGGCGTGACGAGATTAAGCTCGTGCTCGCACCCTCTCGCTCGTAATGGAAGTGTTCTGCTGCCCTAAACATCCACTAGACACTGAGTAGAAGTGCAGAAATCCCAATGGAAATTAATCAGAGAAGTCTTACCTGTTAAATTCACAGTTTACGGTAAAAACGCTCTTTGCTTGAATTGTTCAAATTTGACAAATTCATGTGTGTTGGGTTCTAATGAATGATTTCCAGTACCGTAGCTGGGCCATGGGTAAGCAGCAGAGCATTTGAGGGCCTAGCAAGGCCCTGTTTGAGGCTTTTCACTCGCGACATCGATCTTATTGCAATTAGATGACGAGCTTTCCTGAGCGTAATGGTGCATGCTTCGCATGATGCACTTTAGCGAGTTTCTGCCGCTCTTCCTTCACGACCAATCGCCATGACTCAGCAACTTCCTCAAAGTTACCTACACTTACATTAATTTGTAAGATGGCCTACCAAGATTCTATGCTTACAGTATTTCCTGGAGCTGCGCTGCTGGCTCCGTACACAGTATCTGTATATAGAATGCTTTGTATGCACGGATGTTCAATTCCATAACTTTGTTTTCGTTTTATCCATGAGCAAATTGTTTGTGTAGCACTATGTGCGAGCTTTTTTCTTCAAAATTCAAAGTCTCAGTTTAGCCTAATAAGTTCGAAAATAATGTTAGAAAATATTCACCATGCAAAATCTTCTGCCCCTAAACGCTAGATTTACTAATCAGGACATACAGTTTGATTACTTAGATACTACGATGAGGTTAGAAGCGAAGCTTTCAGGACGGGAAAAACAAACCTCACCACACTGATGGTAGTGTAACTTGCTCTGATGCTCATTAATAGAGTTCAGTTTGAAGTGTTATCGCTCTATATTCAACTTATGTCTAATACCTTTCATGTATGAATTATTTATAAGCAGCATATGCAAGTGTAGGCCTGAATAGTGGGACAGTATTTCAAAGTTCTCTCTTGAAACGAAGCAAGCAAAATCTCCTTACAATCTTGAAATTGGAATTTCCGCGTTGCCATAAAAAAATCATGCTCTATTTTTTCAATGCCTCATTTTATCTAACACATTTGCAGGTGTACCAAATAATGGAATTAAATTGAACCTATTAATTTTCAATTACAACGGAATGTAACCATTATATTTTAGGATGAAATATATGGGTACTCACTCAATCATTTTCATCGTTCATCCTGTAGCACCTTCCTGTTGCTGTTACTTACTCTATTCACCGATAATTTATTCAAAATTAAGTAACTTTCATGACCGGCAACAATTGATTAAAACTGTATTACACATGAGTGAGAGCAACAGGCTTCCCTTCCTGTATCATAGTACTGCATTCAGGTAATCTTTAGGTCTCCATTTATTATTTTCAAATATATGATCATTACTGAAAGGCGCTCCTTCCTTTCTCTAGCGCGTTGCTTGAAACATTCGTCATCATTCCTGACTGGACCGAACTTCAATATTTTACACGGGGCTAAGGATTTTTAGTCTATTAATCCATAATCCCTGCTCTTCCTTAGATTAATTTTAGGGTCTGTTTTCAGATTTTATTCAGTTTAGCAGCGTCGTACGCCAGGTATTCTAGAGAACATTCAGTCCCCCTTTAAATGGCCCTTTATGTATGGAACCACCTTACTTGCGAACTAAGTTGACCACCGAACCCATTCTTTGCATGGTGCAGTATTAATCATAATGACAAATAACAGGCCGCTGCTGAATATCACAACGAGCTGATAAATTCTCCCTTGAATGAAGTACTGGCCAAGATGTTCTTTTTATTGCCGTTTAGGCTGTAGGCCTATACACATGTAAATGAAGCTCGTGGCATCGAATAACCAGCGTGCTTTTCTTTAACCAGTCAGTCTCTCAGTCGTCGCTCCTATGTATAACATCTCTTTCATAAATTCATGCTCCTCGAGGCACTAGCTATTGAACTCTGAACTCATTGTGATGAGCAATTCGTAAGATTAACTGATAATGTTTTTGAAAATTTTTATGCAAGCTCCCAATGCTGTTAGCTAATATTCTTCACCAAATCTATATCGTGTGAATTAATCCCAATTCTTTCTTTGATGCAGGTTGTACATGATCTTTATGCTGATAACATAGATTTTCCACATTATACAGAGAAACAATGGGAAATCTGAATAATCAGCTATCGATTGAATCTCACAAGCTTGGTTCCAAGAAATAATTAATTCGAACTCGGAGAGCAGAAGGAACTCATCTCACAAGGTCAGTAATTTCATATTTTATTTTTGTTAGATACTAATGCTTCTACGCGCTCTTTTATTGTAATAATTACTGCTTAATTCCCTTTAAAATAATTATCTACTTTGATATTTTAATTTGCACAAGAAAATCGGTGTTTCAAATAATTTTTAAACAAGCTAAAAGCCAGTAAGCGCCAATCGTTATCTCTCTCGAACAAAAATAATTTCCTCTTCTGAAAAGAGAGCGATCCGAATTTGGCATTGACACTCGTTACATATTTAGAAACATTTATTTACCACATGTAATTTACATCAGATACAGGTTTACACTCAAATGAGGAATGACGAAGAACCGGGATCAGGACATATACCACACGTGGGCCCGAATAAGCTACAAGGCTTCTAGGGCAAAATCATCTCTCCCTGCGTAGAGACTCTAAAAAAGTAAACTTAAAATGGCTCTCATTTATTGTTCACGGAAAACATTTCTTTAGAAGAGCTTCATCTACAGATACAGAGTAATACATATTCGTGCTCTGTTCGCGGTAAAAATAAAGGACGGTATTTCACGAAGATGAATATCCAGCAAAATGAAAATAGTTATTCGTTTCACCCCTGACTCACACCTTAAACGATATTTTTTTCTTGTGGATCACAAATTAATCATGTTTACTATTAAAGATAGAGCGTAAATAATTCCATATTTAAAATTAAAAACACGTTTGTAGAGGGTGATCATTGGATATTGAATATTTTTCTGCTCTAAAATGTCACTTGGATAAAGAACTAAGTGCATTTGGCAAATGTTAGAGTCGCTTTGCAGCGTGCGATATTATCGTTTTGATAGCAGCTGTCGGGTATCGTCTATAAAGAGTATTTGCTCTCACAAGGTCCAAGTCGCTAGACGCACAACTTGTCTCAGCTTTATATCATTCGAGTTCAAGATAGAACATTCACCTTGATGATCTTCAAGTTCATAAAAAGTTTCAAATCAATTTTTGAATACAGTTATCGCTGCTGATAGAGTTACTAACAAAAATTTCAATAGTATGAACATGATTGAACACATTACGCGATTTATTGGTGCATAGTAAATTCCTGTGAATTAATTGCTGAAACTTCAGATAATTTGATTGTCGTCAAACTTGTCGTCACAGAATGGCTTCTTCTTCCGATTTGCAGACATGCGTTGTAGAGGACAAAAGAAAAGCGCTGGTCGAGCAGCATTATAAATATTCTTGCATATCGGTGCTGCCTAAATGCTCAGATGAAGGTTTGCACTCAGCATCCTTCAACAGCTGCCGAGCACAACATCGGTAACTTGCTTTTGCAAGTCACATACTTTCGAGTCAGATATCCGTCAGTTTATCTGAACTCGAATGCCTTTTGAAGGTTTTAAAAACAAGCCCATATAAATACGGCTTCTCAAATATTTTTCGTCAGCTTCAGGGAAAGAGAAACTCGATGATTCTCACTATATTGATAAAAATTATATCATTCTGTAAAATAGAAGTATTCTCAACTAGTACCTGCTTCTCAAGAAATTCCTTTACGTGCATTGTAATCGATTTGTAGATCCTAATATCGAATTATCAAGGTCATATCGCCGTTCGATATTGCCTAGGAGATAATATTTGGAGCCGCTTTCTTAAAATGAGCGATAATAATTTTGAACGTACAGTATTTTGAATTAAGTTAGCAACTTTTATATTGGGTTAATGTTCATTAAATTCATGAATTTCCTAAGATATAATGATAGGTATTTCGTATCGGAAAGTCTTTATTTTTCTATTTTGAGCGATAATCCGAGACTATTTGCCGAGGAAAACCTGAGCTGGCCCGGCCCGCCTCAGTTTTTTGAAGTACCGCCGAGAAGGCTGCTTTCTTCAAACAATGGCACACTTTATCTATCTTACGAGAAAAGTTATCGGCGTGGCTCCAATTAATAGACTCGTTACCAGAGAAAAACCAAACCGAGGCCTATTTTATGCCCTTATATTGGGCCTGGAATGATTGAAGCCATCAAACCATTTGGTTTTAGAGTCTACAGTAAATACGTGCTAATTGTTTTAGGGTCAGGCCTATGGAGAGCTCGGCGGTCTTCCACAGTGTGCTTCTCTGCCAAGGTCCTCAAAAGAACACGAAGAAACGAATCTACATTTGGCTCGCGTATGGACCGAGGAAAATATCAACTGGATCATGATTCTTTGGCTCTTTCGCTGAGGCATAAAAATTTTGCGATTTTTGAGGCAAAAATTCGCTTGACTTTTAGGTGCTGATCTCAAGCCCGCACTGCAGCGTTTGCATGGATATTGTAACGGCACATTGTGTTAAAAAAATCGTGTCATGTTTCCTGTGACAGATATCAATAACTGCGTCACAAATGGTAGATGGATTTGGAAAAAGTCCACGGTAAAAAGCAACATGATTTTACTGTCTCTCAATTACAGTTACGAATAGCATACACTTTGCTGCTAATAGGAAAGAACCCGCTAACCGGAGCGTTCATTGTAGGGAACGAATTAGTTCTAACTTGCAATTTCTAATTTGTTTCGACGACCAACACTTACTCTAACCCTTTTACAAAGTGACTTGGTTCAACTGGAATGCAAACTGTACTCAGATACTCACACATGCTGACAAGTAAGAATTATATCGAAAATAGGCTGAATTACTAGGGTAATTATCCCTCGTTTACATTTTAGAATGGAGATTTGTCCGTTTAAATTTTCATACCGCATACGGTGTGTACAACTTCGCTTGGGTATATTACATATATCGATTGCGCAGAGAGGCACTTACGCATTTTCAACGAAGTTTTCTGTTTTATAAAATTTGAGATAGCAATGCCCTGTAGGTCAGTTGAATGAGCCTTCCCGACAGAAATATTGCCTCACTTTTTCTTACGAAAATAACCGAAAATGTTTAGGTTTTCGATGAGTGTGAATACGCAACAAAACATGACGTACGCCATTGCATGCATACCAGCGTAAACATGATCGGACAATAGGTTGCATATAAATGAAGCACAGTTCCTCTTGAAGCAAAAATTTGATATAAGCATTTTTCGGGACCATTGTTAACTGAAAACTAAGTTTATTCGAATGTCTGGCATCAACTGTTACGGTTGAGCGACAAAATCAATGACTGTAGGTGTGACTGTTTTATTTCTACATATATCCTTCATTCTCCTCTGCAGAGGTGTAGTCACTTATAGAATAAGATGATGGTCGTAGAACACAGCTGGTAGTAATACTACCTGTTCTTTGACTCGTCCAGCCCACCTATTTCACGTATAAAGGGTGCCTGTGCGTGATTGTTGTGTGACAGAATGAAACTTGGATTAAAACACAAGGCCACTAGCCTCGTTTCTGTTCTCCTATTCTATTTTTTATTCAATTCTAATACACCGCTGGCAAACAAAGACAAAAATTATCGGCACATTTACTTTCGATCAAGAAAGTATTGGACCATACGTTTTGAACATCTGTTCTTTTTAAGCGACTAATACGAGGGGAAATTCTGCTGTGTATATTCTCCTTCGCATAGATTCATTTCCACTGCAAAATTAATGATGCTTTCAATTAAATTAAAATAGTGTGACATGGGTAAAACTCTAGTGAAGCATTTGACTGAGAACAATAACATGGATGAATTGTAATTCACAATTGAGATTTAAGAAGTTAAACGTTATGCTCAAACGTCTGAAGTTTTTCTAACCACTGGATTGCGTTCACATACATGACGTTCACTGAACGGGGAAAATCTGTCAGTGTTTTATTTCGAAAACAAGAACACAATCCTGATATATTTCAAATGATGCTGAAAAAAGTTACTTCTCTATACGCCTAGCTAATCTCACGGGAGAAAAATTTAGTCGCTTGCTACTAACATGGTGTAGGATCTCCACAAGCACGAATAATGGTAGCAATTCTGAGTGGCATTGCGTCTATAAATTTCCTAATGTACACCTGGTCGATTTTAAACCACTCTTGCATCGACTGATCTCGTAGTGCGGCTACAGTACGTGGACGATCTTCTCGACGTCTAACTTGTCGTTCTAGGTGGTCCAACAAATTTTCTATTGAGTTAATGTCTGGGGACTTTGGTGGCCAATCTAAATTCCTGACATATCCTAAATGCATATCCTATGCACCAATTAATGAAAGTTTTAACACGATGCACACGGCTTTATCTTGAAAGATACTCAAAGCAATATGGCTTTCTTCGTTCAGACATTGTGCAAAAGGTAACACTTGGTTACCTGGCACCTCAATGTAGGCATACTGGTTCAGTTTGAAGAACACCTCAACTGAATGACCCACGTCTGTGTAGTTGAAACAGCCCCTAAACATGACAGGCCCTCCTTCTCCTCCTCCATGATAAACCCCTGAAGAACAATACGTGACTAATTTTCTGTCCGAAGAGATAATTTGACATTTTGACTGGTTGAAAAATTTATGCTCTCATCTAAGTTTTGTGTGCTTTTATCGTTTTCCCGTTAATCTTGTAATGATCAATTTATTGTTTGAATGAACGAAGTATCGCGTGAACGGCCATCCGCATTTTATGCACGTGTTTACATATTCACAAATTTTAGACGGAAAAAGAATTTAAACATTAAACTGAATTATTTCTAATGTACCTCAATGTTCGCAGTGGTCCTTACAGGGTTGAAGTTATAGCGCAAAAGTCATAATACGTTTAATAGTTTTGGTTTCATAAATTAAGGAGAGTTTACGTTTCAATCTCGTTCGCGGGTAATTGATTTGATTTTTTCAAAGAAGCGAAACTTAGTCAATTCTGCATTAGTTACAACTTCATCATCAAATTTCTTATTTGAAACTACACGTTTTGGAGAATCAAATGGCAACTTGAAAAGGCCTCTGACAAAATTCAATCCTGGAAATATCAATTGTGTTGAATATTAATTATGATTCATTTTCTGAATTTGAATCTCTCAGTCTGTGATATTTTAAACCTTTTTTATTTTGTGACATATTTTGTTAAGATTATTGATTCGCCTTTTCAAATCAGGACATTTCTTCAGCTAGCGGTAAGACTTACTCTATACTTTCGAATTTCACGATATCTGATTCTCATCAGCATTGTATGCAAACTACAGGCGGCATCAGTTGCGAAAATATTCAGTTCATATGACCTAGACAGCAATTCACTAAATGTTTTATCAAATATCCCTGCCTCGATTGCTACACGTTTTTAGTTATTCTTCCTGTTTGGAAATTTTGTCATACATTAAACGAGAGTCTTAATAATTTTCAGAGATTCATTCATCACTTTTTATTCCAGACTAAACTTCCTTCTGAAAAAATTACTCCGCTTATCGTAAAATATAATATTTTCTAGGACGTAGATCTTACGAATAATTTTTCTCGTAGTTGTGATTTTCCATGTATTTTAGAACAATACGAATTTAAACCTAAATTTTCTCAATCCTCAGACAGGCAACTCTAGCTCAACCGCAGCGGCTGAGTTGAATTCCGGCCGTCGTGTCAAAGTGAGTACAGGGCACACTGGGTGGAGAATGTACATGAGGGTAGAAAGCGAGGACTCCTTCATATTCATATTAAAATATTACTCAGCATAAACTTATGTCCTTTAAAACCTGTTGCCTAATCAGGCCAGAAATGCTGTACGTTCGGTATCCATGTTGAACATTCCTTTGCTGCAACGTCTATTGAAATCTGATTAAACTTTGAACTCGTATTATTATAACTGTGGGTATGAATCATGTTGGATATAATTCTCTTTTCTTTTATGGTTCTATTATTGTTCAATCTGCTTTTTTGTTTGAGTTTTTGTGAGAAGTTTTGCTGATGCAAACGTTTTCATGTTATTTCAGATTTATGGCTCAAAACGCGTTAAAATTCTAATGCATTTAACTTGGAAGCTTACACCTGCGCTTAGTTCTTCTCAGAATGCGGAGATAGCTTCTAATACAGCCGGATATAACATTATCAAGGTTCATTTCATTCACATTTTAAAGACGTCATTGAAAGGGGTTCCGTTGGAAGATGAGTCAGTGTTTTTAGGCAGTGGCTACTGAAGTAGATGATGCACGCTAATAGTTTTCATAAGCGACTAGTTTCTTTGTTTTGGTGAAGACTGTTAAGGCTGAGGAATAAAAGAGATGGTGTGAGGGCTCGCGAGAGGCTGTGTGTGGCGTGGCCTTTGTGTCCGTGTCTTTATAGCGCACTCCAAAGATCAGAGGACCCGCAACGCTCGCTTTAACTCGAACCCTTCCTTCCTTGCTTGCTCCTCCTCGCGAAAGACTTGCGGTTCCACTTGTTTTAATTTGCTCGGTTAGTGTCACAGATTCCGTTATTTCATTAATGAAGCTTGCTGGCCTCGTAACTTTAAGTGTCATAACTTTTTCTCTGGTTGGTATTATCCGAGACGATACTCAATCGTTTTTTGTTGCGAACTTATTGAACAGCACTCAAATTGTTGCACTGACTCTCGAGATGATAACGACAAGCACCGGCGATGATTTTTTTCCCTAGATAAAAATTGAATTATTATTTTATTCCATCAAGCTCTAAATTTTATTCTTACTTTTGCAAAGTCTGCAGCATAGCTTCAATTGCACATTATCAATTAAATTGCTTTCACTCTTCCATCTGTTAATGATACCATTCCGTCCTGTTTTACTGCATAAAATAGACGGAACTCCTATGTCTCGAGATTAATTTTTGCTTCTCCAGCTACCATCGGCCGTAATTTGCGGTCATGCATGGACTTGCCTTTAATTACAGCTGCACTGAGACACAACGTCGTATAAGATTTGGTTGGATGCTGCCAGCATACCGAAGCGGAGGCAGGGCTAGGTAGACACGCATGTATGTGTGTATGCTGTAGCTGCCGTGCGGCCAGTCATGCGCTACTCGCCATATCACAGCTCACTCTTGCAGAGGGGGGAAGTCATCAGGCATATCGGGCACTGCCACCCAAACTCACTTAATTGCCCTGACGCAGGCATGCATAGAGAAGCTCTGCGTGCGTATCCATCTTCCGCAGGCCGTGAAGCTAAAGGTCTATGCCCTTACATCTCTGCCGTGAGGCTGCATTCTGGGTACTGTTGCATTCTTCGCTGATTTACAACTGCACAGAAATCTGTAAGAATTATTTTTCGCAAAGCCCTTTGATGAGCAAGGAACATAATCGACTTCTGCGTCTACCATTCAAGACTGGATTTTTCCGGAATAATAACACAGTTAATTTGAATTGGAATTTGTGTATGAGGTCGTCACTTTGAAGCAACAGTACGCATCTAAAAGACGTTGTTGATAAAAATCATCCTTTGTTCAAGAAGAGAAATTAAATTTCAAGTTCTCGAGTGCAAGTATAGTTCTAGAAGCTTGGTCAACCCTGCTTGTAACTCTCTTTTCCAACTACTAACGGCCGTTAAAAGGACCAGCGAATCATGCTCCGAATGTATAGACCTCGGACCCAGCATGCCCTGAAGAGGAAGTACGGGACTCGCTTCTTTAATGGTCACTAACAAGCTCGAGTCCGCACAGAATTGAGATGAGCCTAAGCATGTCACCGACAAATTGAAAGATTGGACCATGATAGATGCTCAACATTAGCACCACCGCTTCATCCCCGCTCTAGCGCAGTCAGGTTGCGTGCCCCATCTCAGTGCCAACACCACGGCTCTCGCATATCAGAACGCTCGTCATCAACTTTGTGTCTGCAGTAATTGAAGCCAGATTTTGTCTCTTTAATAATCATCTTTATTTTAGGTTCGGAACAATTCGCTTCATTTTTTTGATAATCGAAAATTAAAGCCAAATAAGAGCATCATCAAATGATCAATTTAAAACCTGTTTTGTAATTTTGAGGAATGAATAAATGTTGACAGATGCAGATAAAACAGTGAAGTTATATGTTCCCTGACTTCATGAAAATTTAACAAATTGGGCTACTTATATACGCTATATTTATAATTTGCTATTTGATCAGAGATGAATTATAAGATACTTAAATGTCACACGTTACGTACATTTGGACTTGTTGATTTGTACTCTAATTGATCAAGAGCGTCATGCTTCAGGCCAGAGAGACCATGCGCTCGAATGCTTCTCACTGTTGATTGCGACGAGTTTTTTGCAAGAGCTCGAGTTGAAATTGTTTTAGGATTGTTTTAGGGTTGCTTTAGGGCAGCAATATAAGAGTGGAGGCTACCCGGAGACTATGTCAAATTCCCTGCGACATGTTCAAGTTGTGGTCAGACTCGATGCTGTCCGACCTGTTTTTTACGTATTATAAATTGTCCGGTCGTCAGATTGGTGACAATTTCTCTGAGGTGACGGTCGTTCTACTACGGATCATTATTTACCACGTAATTGCCGGCTTCTGTAATAGAAATAGCTGGCAAATTATTACGAAGTTATTACGAAAGAAAATAGTTTGGAGTCAAATATAATAGTTTTGGCATATTTGTCATTGGTGTATATTTGAGTCAAACAAAAACCATTGAGTCGCTTGTGTTAGCACTAATTCTTGGCAACCACGTCACGCTGAGTACCTGCAAGCTTTCATCCTTTACTTACAATCGCTCTTCCCTTGCAAGAAGTCGTGCCTCAGTGCTAAAGAGCTGCAACAGCCATCCACTTCCTTCAAGGGAAGTGATTTAAAACATGTCAAGTTTTAAATTATCTCTTCGCAGGTGTTTCCGACGCTAGCCAACCCATGCGTTCGCGCGCAATTAAAACAAAGTTTTATCTTTATCAAAGAATGCCAAGCATGCCAGCGCTCCCGTGCCATTTGATCGTCCAGAGCATTTCCTCCGTCTTCTCTCTCCCTATCTGAGCCCAGCGGTCATCAGCCGTTAGTTTAATGACGACATATAACATTGATGAGTGCTAGCATCGTTTAATTTGAGATTTCTACGGGGGTCTCAGAATGTGCAGTCTAATTCTTAGTCGCGTACTTCCGTTAAGGTTTTTAGCACTGGTAAGATTTTCGTAATAGGACATATTTGGGCCATCTCTTGCTGGCTCCTTCGATTTCTAGACTGTTACTTTTCCTTCCTACTAATTTAACATGGATTTAGACGAGGCAATCCAGGGCTTCGCTATGCTCTTTTAAAGGTTAACGAACGGATCATAAAGTTTTGGGCCTGCTCTTGAGAAATTTCTCGGCACAATTTGATGAGAACGTAAGGGAATAAAAGACGCCAGGCGACGTCACTCATAAACGTGTTACTTGTACTTTTATAGGGCCTGGGTGCGCAATTTGCGGACTCTGACCAGCATGTACGGAACTTGCTACAACATCTTCAACAGAATCGAAAGCCTCGTTAAAATGATGAATTTGCCGTTGTTATGTATCCTGCAATGAGCCATTGTTGCCTGCACGTCATCTCAGGGACCACCGAATGAGCTGCAATGTAAATTATCCATGGTACTAAATTTCGCTCATTTTTGTGTGGCTTTAGAAAGTTTAAACTCCGAATCCTCTTTCTTTTTTATTAAGAATCATTTTTCCCCTTTTGGACTGTTAGTGTTCAAATAACACTATCGTTTAAAGCAATAAGGCATATTGATTGAAACTTTTGTAATAACATGCCCAGCGCTTGTGAGTTATCTCATCAACTCGACTCTACATCTGAACTGTGTTGGTACATTTGAAATACAGCAACCTTAGAGCTTCCTCATAGTCATTGACATTTTCAGTGCGATTTTTTAGGGATGGGATCCGTGATAGTCAGTAGCGCCGCCTCCACATTCGCTTGATACCGACCCTAATAACAGAGACCGCTGATGACATTACTATTGGTGGTCTGGTGAGCCATGTAGCTGCCTCTCTCGAGGCTACACCTGTTCGCATTATCCTCACCATTTCCTTGTGGTGGTGTTCCAGCGCTCTCATGCTATAGCCCGGTCCATCTGTTTCACCTGGAAGACACCTTGTGCCTCTTGCGCCGTCATTAAAGCCTTACTAGTTCTTTGGAGGAGGCCGCCCTGAGTCTTTCAATGTCAGTCCTAGAAGGTGATCTGGTGCTCTTGCTGACTGATGATTACCTGGAACAAACTTCGTGAGGCACACA
Organism: Orchestia grillus; assembly: GCA_014899125.1. Lineage (NCBI taxonomy): Eukaryota > Metazoa > Arthropoda > Malacostraca > Amphipoda > Talitridae > Orchestia > Orchestia grillus. The sequence goes on from VOMN01061213.1 coordinate 16,292, forward strand.
TGGTCTCATCTCGCGGTGGCAAGGAGCAAATGACTGCACTTGGCGCGTCATAAAGCCAAGCGCTTCGTCTTATTTAAATACAGACGTGAGGAACAAAGGAAATGGCCGTCTGAGTATATAGGCTTTAGGCAGAAAGAAGGCCAATACTGTACTCAAAGCCCATGTGATGTGCTGGTCTCTCCTAGGTGGTCCTTTGAAATTATTCTCATTATTGTTATCCTTGAGTGAACTTTATTTCCGTTTTTTTGAGTGTCATAAAACAAAGTGAAGAAATATTCGTTAAAAATGGCGCGAAATACGTACGTGAGATTATCCTGGTATAAATTTTATTATGTTAAATTAAATAATAGAACGGCTTCATTAGTCTTTGCATATTCCAAAGAGGCTAGTCTACATTTTACCACGATTAACTTATACAAAATCACTTTGACTTTCTCCAATTCATTGCAAGCAAAGTATGTAGACACATTCAGTTTTATGCAGGTGGCCTAACAGAGGATCCACTCGTAGTCGGGGCTGTTCGGGGTGGAATGTTTGTAAGCCTATTTTGTGACCTCTTGCGGCAGCAGGCCAACCTCTTATGGATGGGAGTGGTTACCATGTCAGGGAAGCCATTTCTCCTGTCCAGGATGCCATTAGGTGTGATACAAAGCTAATTTGGCTATTGATTTAAGATTAGAGATCCGGTCGTCAAAAGTGACCCTCGAACTCCATCCAGATTTAGTCTCATCCACATTCGTCAGCGACTACATGCAGGAAACAATTCATATCTCATTGATTGACTCATATGCGCTCATGTTATCACCGGCAGCAAAGAAGAATGTCAACTTTATTTCTGGGATAAAAGTTTCTATGATATCAGGGTTCACCAAGGTCTCCAGTTGCCTTCTTTCCAATTTCACACTTTCCACTTACCTCGAGTGACATTTTAACCCAGCCGAACATCTTGCCTCACTCACGAATATCAAATGAGTTGTTTTCACCTCATGAATCTAAGTACCTGCTGCTACAACTGTCATCTTGGAGAACATTTACTCTAAGAGCAAAAGAGCCCATTATTCCCTTTCACTGGCAGTTCATTACTCAAACAGACCCTTCCAATCGTCGAGCTAATGATGTAAGGAAAAATCCTCATCATTGCGCTTAGTATTCAAACCCCTAACCACAAGGCTTCTTCTGAGTTTACTCATTACCTTCTAATTAGGCAAAGCAAGAATGACCGCGGCAAAGTGGACCAATGTCTTGAATGCCCTCAATACTTCGTGGGTGCGGGCAACGAAGCTAGCTAAGCATGACTTGGCTCACTCAGAGGCTAAAAAACCCCATAATACCGAAGAAATTTTAATGGGCTTCGCTGTGTGATAAACGCAGAATAGCGTCTCATCTGCATACCTTGAGTAACTGAAATCCAGTGATGCTGAGGTACCTGCTGCGCTCTTTCTTCTTGGGCCATAAATTCATTACATGCTTCAGTGCATCGAGTGGCGGAACGCGACGTCTAATGAAACGCTAACTCTATAAAGATAGCGCTCGAGCCCTCATTATGATCCCTATTTATTATGCGGGCATGGCCCGTTCTTGTTTTTTACCTCCTTGCTTATATTTCACACAACTTTTCAATTCATCGACCTTTGAGGCCAAAAAAAACTTTATCGGTGTTATTGAGGAGGCGCTGCTGACAACTTCTTTGAGGTTTGAAGATTAACCTTGCGAAACTTCCTTAGGTCATGTTGCACTTATTTTTTGTTTTTGTTTTTCATTTTTCTTCTTCAGTTTCAATCTGTTTGGATGCTAGAAAGAGACACAATTAAGAAGAGGAATATATTTTTAATTTCAGATAGCAATAGTTTTTCATAGGATTAGAATATTCGAAAATTCATCAGTTGCGGAATGGGTCTAAAAAAGTTATTATAGCTCTGAGTATACGTATATTCCGTTTCGAATGGTATTTCAATCTTAAGCTTTTACCGTTGTCTTCAAAACGTTCTTTCATAATCTTCACGAAATCACTCTGAGGTATTACTAAAATTACTAATTTTAATTAAAGTAGACAGTTTTCATACTCTAATTTTTCAATATTTATGACTTTTTAACGGTAAATTTTATTTGATAATTAAACAGCAAACAAAAAATCACAGTCCGGAGCATATAATATTTAATGAAAAAGTGTGGACTTGATGAAGATAGTGAAGCGTCATTAATTCTTGGTTTTGTAGTACAACATTCGCACTGTTGCTTCGGAAACTGTGCCTTGTGTTGTAACATATACAGACGTTTATGGACCTGATTAAATCATTAGCACAAAATAATATGAATTTTGATTTACCAAATTCTCAAATATCTACACAATTAGGATTATTTAGTAACTTTGATAAACAAATTTTCTCATTATTGAATCCCTAATATTGCTGGTTTCTGCTAATCGAACTGATGGTGTATCATTTTTACAGCAAAATACCTCAACTACCGATTTGTATTGCATTAAACAAAGTAAACAAGGCCAAACCAAGTGTCTACAGAGGGCTAAAATACATTTTAATAATAAATGATGCTCAGCTTCACGTGCATAATGCCATAGTTTATTGACTTAGTAATCTAATTACAGGCACTGCAGCGTACAACTCGGACGCATTCTTACAGTGTTTCTGTGTAGAGGGTCATTAGGTCGCAGGGTTTTTCAGTACATTATCCTGGCAGAAAACTCATAGGTAGTATGCAGTAAAAATGCCTTGTATGTGCTGCATGTTTTTAAAAAAAATGTTTTTTCCAAATAATCCACAAGATAAAGAAATGGACATGTCTCAATTAAAATTTTGCCTGAAATAATTTTTTCTAATATCTTAAATTTTTGGCATAAAAAATGTCAGTGAGGAAGCTCTGTTACTTCGTTTTTTCTCTTTTTAAGAGACAGACATTGTTTGTTAAAAGTGACATCAGTTTATATACATATATATATTCAATCTCTTCTCATTTCAGTTAGCTCTCAAACCATGTAAACCAGCTTTTAGGTGCACTTCTAGGTCTTATGATCACCTTTCAGATTGGTTCTCACACTAAACATGAAGTTTCTATAAGATAGATAATTTTATCGCGAGTCAGTGAGCAGTTCAAGCTGAAATGATCACGACGCTGGGGCGCGCTTAACTACCTCGTAAGGATACGTCGTGTTTCCCTGTTCCAAGCTCGCATCCGGAACATGACCGGCTCTCTCGCTGCTCTCTTTCACATCGTCGTAGGAGGCGCAGACTTTACGATCTGTTCTTCTTCAGGTGACAGACTACTCGACTGGTTGCAGATTTCATCGCTCACAATTGCTCACTGTTTTTCCTTTGGCCTTCAATAACCACATTTTTATTCGTCCTTGGAACAATGCTCATTAGCAACTTTTTGACAACGAAATTTGACCTGAAGAAAAGCTTCAGCTAAGAGTTGCATAAACTTCCCATCACATGAAAGTTTCACTCTTGTGTATTCATTCATTTATTATGATTAATTTAATTATTTCATAATCATTCATGATAAAAACAAGACGTGATTAAGGAAATTGCTGAAGCCACGAATGGTTCGATCTTTTTGCCGGTTCTAACGTATTCACAGACTTCTTTATTAGGAAAAACTTCAATTAGCTGGATCTCCTGAGGAGCCGTTCTTCTTCAGTGCTTATACCTTGACGCTCGTCGATGCCGTCCTTTGTTTTCATAGGCGAGCAGGATTGAGGAGTCACCGCACGTATGTATTTAGGGACCGTCCAAGCTTACTGAACTGTTTCTAATGAGGCCAGATCCTCTAGAATGTTATAATAACCGTGGATGTCCTGCTGGATTCCGATCGCTGATATCAAGGACACGACTGAGCATCATGCTTCTCTTTTTAAGTACGGACACTCCTAGGGAACCCGAAGGCATCGACAAAGCAGGGGCTGCTTCTCGCAAAACCTGAAGCTGAGGTTGGGGCTATGCTTCGCTGACCTCGTGTATCGAGTAGAATACCTGAATGAGAATAAAACTTCGCTCATGAGTTATTGGCTTTGTCTTTGGGCTGCCTATCCACTTTTTTCATATTCTTTCTTGTCCAATTCATCGCTTTATTAGTGTGTACCGATACGAGGTTTAAAAAACATTTAATATTGTTATACGTAATACAAGTTTTGTAGTTGTAATACACAACATCAATGCTGTTACAACGTTGACATCGTTTTGAAGAATTTATGCGATTCGGATGTTAAAATGCAGTTATCTTTTCCACGAAAACAGACATGATCCACATGCATTAAAAAATTCATATCATACCTATTTAAATTTGCACAAGCAGTATTAAAAAATGAGCAAAAGCTCGTTCTAAGTACTTGGGTACTGGGGCAAAAATTTCTTTGGAGTAGAAAAACACAATTGTAGTGAGCCATCTCTTCTCATCGTAATTCTTAGGAAAAAATTGCCTCATATCAAGTTGTTTTTAGATTTCAGCAATGGGATGAGAGCACTTTCAACAAATGCAAGATAAAAAATACGTTCACAATGCTGAATACGGACACGGTACGTACACAGAGGGTGACATACAGACGATGTCCAACTCTAAAATTTCTGTGCTTTAGAGTTAGACATTGTCCAACTATTCTAGGACTGCACCAATAAAAATTCTGGAAACTTCGCTAGTAATTTTAAGTTTGAAGACTAGCCGGTGACTAGACGACACTCTTCTTAATTTGTAGGCAATTTCTGTTACACGCCCTAGTCGTGCGCTTCAAACCGCGCATCCGCAGCTTTTGTTTTCGATTCGTGCTCTTGGTTGGATCTGTGCAAGGTCTGTGTGTGTTGCATCGCGCCCGACTTCCTGTGCGCACGGCAGTGTTCGAGCGATCGCTCGCAAGAGGCCAACTATTTAGGGCGGTGGTTTGTGAACTCATCTCATCACAGCTTAACCTTGACGCCATTGCTCCGAAGAAAGCAAAAAAAGAAACACTGCTACCTTGTTTAAATAGTTAAGCAAACTCCGCCCGTCACGGCTGATGGCCACATTCGTTCCTTCTCGGGCCATGCTCAAAAAATTGTCCAAGGAGCAGCAAAATTCCAAGCTTGTGAGCTAGTCGCATAATGAGTTAATCTCAGAACATACAAATTCGAAGCTCGACATTCATGGATAAGATTTGCTGATAACCATTGGATATGAGTTTTTGTTAACAATAAAAAATACTATGGCGTGTTCCGTAAACATTTTAATATTGATATTTTATTGTTTCGTTGCTATCACATTTTAGTTTTTCGTTGGTGTATTTCAACTTAGCGGCTCCATTTTATTAACCTGGTAAGTTCTTTTGTAGATAATTTGATCGCCGATGGAATTTAGCATTTTCCACCTCGATAGGGCATATAAATACGCAGCTCGTTTATTCAATGGGAGCTGTTAAATTTAGCCTCACTATGAACTAATTACTAATGACTACTGTAGTAAATTAAACCATTTCCTTGAAGTCAAAATTATTTCTATTCCTGATTATAGAAGTATTCTGAAATGGCCGACGAAAGGAATTTTTTGCCAATTGTCGTCTTACAGGGAGTAAGTTGATGTTTCTTCATGATTAATAGCGGTTCAAAACTGATGCCTTTTATTTTGTAATTGCAGTAAACAGTCTGTACACTCTCCGTTGCATGAAAAGTTTCCCAGGGTATCTCTAAATCTTGTGGTAATGACGGCCAGCATTCCTGTCTAATGGAATTCCGGTAGCAATGAAAATGACGTCTAATGAGAAGAAAGAGAGCAGCGACTCACAGGGTCGCATTAAATCTTGCAAGACAATCCAAAAGAATTACTCGCGTGAGCTAGGAGTAATATGAGGCAAAGAAGATTTTATTCTGCCCTGGACGAATCAGTGTTTGTATCCTTTGCTTGTATACTAAAATATACGAGTTTGAAGTCGTGGAAGCTGCATCCCGCTCTAGGACGAGTTTCACGAGTTCACGCCGGCCGCGTTGTGGGGTGACGATCACATATCATCTCCTATCAGACTGTTGGCGTGGCGTTGAGAGTGAATAATTTTTAGAAGGGCATGTGGTGTCAATTCTTACGCTCGATGATAGAATTTTGACTGTATAGGCTTACTATAGTCCCTGTAATAATATTAACTTTTTTTTAAATTGTGTTCAAAGGAAGACAGTATTATTTTCGTTTTTGTACGTGAACTGCCTAGTTGGGGAACTTCGTATCCAACTAACGACTCTCATCGAAATCAGAGCGCTTCGTATCCGCAGTACGCATGTTTCTGAAATTTGTGACCTAGCAAAATGCAGTATAGTTTTTACACTTATGTACCTGATATCCTTCAGTAAGTTTATACTGTTAGCACGCTTATCGACAAATTTTCTGCTAAATTGGCTAGCCTGTTGTTAACGTTGTTTAAAATTCTTTCTTGCTGTATTTATAGGCTAAGGACACGCTCATCCAAGAGTTTTGGCAACACTTCCGTTTAAAAAAATTAATTCAATACCTATTTAATGTTGAATTAGTTACATTTTCTTTGCAGTAATGTTACCTCGTTTCATTATTTCAGTGTTATTATGAATTTATGTACACACGTATTTATAAATATTCGTGTGGACGAGAAACAAATTTTCTCTGGTGCATTGGTTATTGAAATTCAGGGACAGTTTCTTGTTCACAATTTTCCATTAGTTTTATCAATTATTTTTTCTCTATTTAATTGAAAAAACTAAACGACAAAATTGCGCACAAGAAACTGTTTTTTGCCTTCAATAACAAATATATTTATATATATATATCTATGCACAATACATATAAAGACATGTACAGAATACACAGGAGATATGGAAAACGTATTTCAACAAAAATTTCGAGGGCTCAAATTTAACAAAGAGTGGGGGAAACGGTCGCCACTGCAGCCAAGAAAACTCGAGCACAAAGCTGAGGAATGCGAACCGTAGTGGCTCCTTTGACATAAGTTAACCGCGGCCTATGCTTGCAGCGCTCGCTTGGGCAGGTAACCGCGCTAGAATGGAACTTTGTCAAGAACATCTCGTTACTCTTCGCGGGCTCAACTTTGGATATTTTCGGAACGCTTCTTTTCATGTACCAACTTAGCCGTTTCTTCCGTTATACTCCTGGAATGCTTCGCGTACAGAAGAGGTAGCGTTTGCACGCTAACAAGAATGAATCACATTTGTTTCAGAATTGAAGTTGCCGTATCGTTGTTGACAGTGAAAAGACTGTATGTCGTTTTCCAAAGCTTTAAGATTCACATTCATCGTTTCAATTATGCGTACATTTTTTGTGTCTGTTTAGTTTCAATTTTGCAGACACACGTAACGCCGCTTGTTACTGGTACTAATTCTCCCCTTTGCTGGTCACTAAAATGGTACATCTTTTTTTCCTTGTCAGTGTTGGACTTGAACTTCTCTCAAATTCATTCCATCAACTTGCAACATTTTTGCCTGACACTGTGACGTGGAAAACGCACAATCATAAATTTTCATATGCACGCAACAATCACTGTAAGAACATGTGCGCATAATCAGCTATGGAATGATAAATTGAAGACTCTAACTTGATTTTTAATGCAACCAACTCATGCTTAAACTTCTATCCCATTTTCTGTGAGTCAGCAAATTCAAAAATTTTTGAGTGTTTCTTTCAAATTCCATCTATGTCAGACTTCGAACAGATATATTTGCCATACACTCCGCGTTGTCATGAAAGTGTTTGCCTTTAATGTCCAACCGTGGCAACAACTAAGTCTTCAATGAACACTTCGAAGACTAAGTCAAGAACGTTTTGAAAAGCTCGTGTGAACTACGCATGACGTAAGTATCTTATTGTCGAGGCTGTTCAAATGTCTTTGAAATGTGTCTTTATGGAACGGGTTTTTACTGTACTTTAAACATACAAGTTAGTTTTTAGATTTACTTCTGTAGCCTTCTTGTTTTTAAGTTTCCAGACTCTGCTAAAATCTTCGTGTGCAGCGTTCGGCGAAAATGAGTATAATGGTTGTCGATTTACATCTTATTGTATGCACACGAGCTTCATGGCCATATAAAAATTAGATCACAGTTGGTCACAAATTTCAGGGACCCTTATTTCACAAAATTTCGCTTCAACCCTCGGTTGTGGAAGCATCTAAGCTTGAACATAACAAACCTAAAACCAAGGATGTCAATGAGAAAACTGAATATACAATTCAAATTGTAAAATTGATTGAATTGTTCTGAATTCCTTAAAAAAAACGAGGAATAAATGAAAAAATTTAATTTAATGATCTTTATCTTGCAGAGGTTACCTAATTTAATTCAAAATCCCAATTCTGAAAGAGAAATCGTCAGTGTTCATATCCGAGTACACAGTCGGGTGTATCTCCCGTACTCATGACGGTAGTATCAGCAGCCCTGATCCACGTCTTCGAGATCAATCTCTGTAATGGATCGCCGATGTTTCTCTCACTATCTCTGCTTAATTGAATCACCAATTGGCAGGCACCGCTCGAAGCCAAACGACTCTTGCCGTGACGAAGCTTCAAGACTTGCTTAGCCACCGCTGCACGCTCTGTGACACTTTTCCTGCTCTTATGCTGGTGTCCGTCGTGAGTGCATGATGCTGGGACGAGTGGTTGGCACCAGCAGATACGCAATATTGCTGTAGCCTGATGAAAAGACGCCTTTACGCTGATTAAAACAACTCTAGGCTGGCAGCGGGCCGCGCTTCAAGTGCGCTAAGACTTGTGATCATCCTCTGTGCCTCAAGGTTCTATTCTTGGCCGGCCGTTCTGGTTCATCCATTTTCCGAAGTAGTGTATAAACGCAGCATTCACGTTTTTGAATCTCAGAATCATAGGCGTCTCCAAGAAAAGGCTTCCTGCTTTCTTTGATAAAATTTCCCTCGTGGACCGTCGGCGGTGCAGAAATGGTGTGGTTAGGCATGGCCGACCAAGTGAGAACATATGTACGCGACACATGCCTTCTTTGCCCGAACAAAATGAGGTGGTCGGCAAGGGTGTGACAATGCGGTGCTGCTGGCAAATTGAATGGTGCAAAGCTTGCGCTCTCGCGCTCTTTGGCTTCGATACCAACTGAGCTTGCTTCTCGAGTTGACTTTTTTCGGAGCTGTTTTTTGCTGTACTCTCTGCACCGTGCACAAAGGCATTCATCGCAGTTGAAATAGCAGGCTCGGTGTTTTCAGAAATTTTGCGTGACCACGATTCCATTTTCTGAAGGGTATTTGTCAATTTGGTTATATTTTGATGTGGGATGACTGTGGTCATTTAGGTCCCCTTCGATTGAGATGTTTGCACCTTATTTTATAAATGATCTCAATAATGAATCCCTACACATGACTGCATTGGCAGTTTTTCGCTTCATTTATTGCTGAAGTTGGTCGTTTAATTTGATCAGCAGGCCATAGTTCTCTGCCATGCGATCCCAATCAGACGATCGATGCCATAAAACACGGCTGCGGATGGTGGATGGTACAAAATCGAGCGATCTCTGGTGCTCCAGATCTCGAGAACAGACTGGAACTCCTGCTACGAACAATAAATCCCTTGCCGAAAGTGGCAGCGCCGCATCAGCAGCATTTGGCAGGGCTGCGTGATGGTTCCTCATTAGGAGCTTCCCTTGGTCTTCTCTAGCTGTCCTCTCTTTCCAGCTCTAGCTGCCTGTCCCTCCCTTCTCTCTCTTTCGCGCCCACAAAAGTATGCCTCCAAAAAGGTTCCACTTATTTCTGGGGCTGAAATTATGCTGACCTCTTCACATTATTCCAGCAAATCAAATGATGAGACATTGCGCTTCATTTAGCTGCGTTCGTTGTTCCTCTTGCGTATTTGGAAGCAGCATCATGTAGTGTCTGTCAGCGAAAAACTTTGCATCGGTCATGCTAAGTCATCTATCACCTATATGCAGTTCAGTTAAAATCATTTTGGAATAGACAGCGCTCGTGAACGTTTTAATTTCGTTTCTCCCATCCCCATACACTAGTTTCTAAATTTTAGCAATCATTTAAAACTGACTTGTTTGGTTTAAGGATCGTTTCATGTCCCCGAGGAACTGGAACCTGAAACGTGCCTAGATAAATCCGTCATGTCTGCGCGGTAGTCACATGCAGGCCTCGACGCTCTCGTACGCATGGAGGCAGCAGAGAGAATATCTGCGGAAAGCTCCTAAATCACGGTCCAGGACCCACATAGAATGTATTGACGGGGGTGCATGGCTGTGTTTAAGCCTCACTTTGAGCAACTGCCATCTGGTATTGATTGATTCCAGTGGGGATTGTTGGCGCTCTGGCAGCGGACAGCACACACACGCGTCCAAATTGGGAACTGCTGCCAATGCCGCCATGAGCTACGCAGTCTCTCCTCCTCACCAACTATGGTTCGTTCTTCTTCCTCTTGAATTGTTAGTAAAATTCCAGTTTTATTTAAAAGGTGCAAAAAAGTTTTCCATAAGTTGTGGATGTATTCAATTTGCTTTCTGGGGTTTGATATTGACGGTTTTACCTATATTTCTTATATTCGTATGAAATTATTATTTTTACTTAACACTTACGGTAAAGCTTGAAAGGCCGTTCGCACTCGTGGAATATGAATGAGCCATTTGAAAAATGAAATCGTATGAATGCTCATTTCGTAGCAAGCATTTTTTTCAAATTTGGTTACAAAAATCTTAAATATTCGTGCATATTTTTAGCGTGATAATTTACTGGAGCTCCGATCATGCAGGCAGCCATGCATAGGCCACGTGTTTCAGCCAGCCATAATTGCAGGAAGAACAGTTTCTTGAAATGGCTTGTGGTCTTTCGTAAAACTATACTCTAACGCAGTTTTTTAGATATCGATTGATGACTTCCATTTGGTGGCCTGAAAATATGCAATTTAATTTTCTTTCTTTCAAGGTACTTTAAAAATGATAGCTTTCGTTTGGGTCTCGTGTGGCTTCCGTATTAAATGTACCGTGTTCTTTGTTGTCATGGCTTCATGTTTCAGTCTGAGCATAACTTTACGTAGGATGCCTTCGATTACTTCCATTCATTTTTTTCTAATCCTAAATAATTTTATCACACAATTAAACGTGTATACTAATACACTACGTAAATGTGTACGAGTAAGAACCCTACCTAATTTTACATCAGATTATGCAGTACTTGGTATTGTTGGACTTAAGAAAAAGGTTTAATTTTAGGCAATATTCAGAATGTTGCTTGGCTGCTCCTTGACACTTTCCACTGTAAAACAGTTCATTATTACATTAGCACCGCTGAGTGTTTTTATTCATATTCAAATAGACATCTAAGTTCAAATTTTAGGATGATTCTATGGATTTAAGAGTTATTATTGATTTCGTTTTTCAATGAGAATACGCGTATAGCTTGAATAAAAAATCCTGTGCCCATCGTCGTATGACATGATCGTTACCGCCCTTCACTTCTCACGAAAAAATCGCTTGAAATTTCGAACATCGCCTCCATCTACGTTGGTCTGAGCAATACTATTCCTGCAACGCAAAGGACCTTAAAAATCAGCGTCGCTTCGCTTCCCACTCTGATGCTTCAGTTCAGTCTTCGCGTGAGGCGAGAAACTTTCCGATTCTATAGGACAGCGGCAGCCTTATAAATACACGCGCTGCGAAAACATATCCACTCTCAACTTCATCTGCCGTTGCGCCTGGAAAACATCCGTCCTCAGATACGAAAGGCACAGCATGATTGCAACCACGGGAAGGGCGCACTCGCAGCTCCCTCCTTTGGTGCTCCTAGACTCAGAACTACAGCGTATTGGCAGAAACATATTCCGAAAAATATTGCGTCACTTCTGTACAGCAGATGGCCAGTTGATTGGACGCTTGCTTGAACAGATGTCTTGCTTTTCTTTTCTTGTGAATGCGTGAAAATTTACACTCCGTAAATGTGCGAAGTAGCGTTGTGAATTCAGTGCCCTAAACATTGACCATCTTTTAAAATATATTTTCGATCACTTTCCTTTCAATCATTTAGTAGAAATACAATATTGCCGTTTATAAGTCGTACCCTAGATACTACCTGTAATCTTTTTAGCTGTTGGTGACGCCTCCATTTTCGGTTACCTGCGCTCTCCAAGCTTAGATGAACGCCACTGCTGTGCAGCGAATGTCTCTAGCATATAGAGATTCTGGCGAGGATTTGGAAGAGGGTGAGCGGCAACAGGGAGTATCAGCGAAGGGGAGGGGGAAGGGCACTGGAGGAAGGGGGGGAGACTAAGCTCGAACTAGAAGCTTGGTCGAATTGGAGTTAGTGGACGACGCTTTCTTGTGGGCCTCAAATAAAAGTGGGGAGAGGCTCTTTTTCTTATTTGGAGGTGTGGAAGGAAAGGCGACTTAAGGAAGAAAAAGGAAGAGGGTTTTGAGGGGGAGTTGCAGGGACACTGTAATTGGGTTAGGGTGTTTGGATTGATTGTAGCCACACGTGCGCCTTGCTTTGTCCTTCGTCGCTCGATGCTGCAGCCGCCTTTGTCAGCCCTGCCTCCGGACAGCGTGTTTCTCAGTTTGCCTGAAAATTCTCTTTCTTGGTCATGGTCGATCTGCAAGACCAACCTCAATTATCCTTGAATAAATTAAAAACTGATGCCTTTGTTGCTTGCTACGTTCCAAACCGATTTGAACCAGCTCAGTAAACGTTTCATAACCTTAATGAAACTATCGCTATCGGCACGATTTGAAATATCTTCTATGATATTTCGATCCGTGTCAGTTTTCCGCCTACAATAAATAAATTTTATAAATGTATTACGTCTTCTTTTACAAAACAAATTAGTAATCTCAACACACCTGAAATTACTTCCCAACATTGGAACTTAATTGAACATTTTCGTGATGGAGAGGCCTTTTAATGTATGACTTTAACTCCACATGGCTGTCTTGCAATCCTTTATCTATAATATTTTGAACGCTAAGATAGTAGTGCGAGTACGTCTCTCTTACAAAGAGAATCAAGCATCGAGCATTCTTTGATGCAGTAACTATGTAAGAGGCTCCGTCGGTCCGGGCCTCTCGGACTTGGCTCTCACCTCCACATGATAAGAATGTAACTTGATAGCACTCGCTCTGCCTCTGGTAAAAATCCCCCAAATTAGATTGCTGCAATAGGACGGGGAAGCTTGGACTGCCGGAGGAAAGCCGAGCCGTCGTAACCTCAAAAAGAAGGAAAGAAAGGAAACGGACGAGGGGAACGCGGCTTCTGGTGCAGCGGCTACCTCTCATCGTGATGCTGTTCTCATGCTGTAAGCTTTCCAGCTGCATTTAGTTAATGAGAACAAAACTCATATTTCTGTAGTTGAACCAAATCATATCTTCGAGACCGGACATAACCCCTGCCGACAGAAGTTTGACGAAGGTATGACAGATATAGCTCTCAAAAATATATTCACAAATGTTCGAATTTCAGTAGGTGCTTCAGAGCATCAAAATTCCCTGGCGATATCATGTGGCCTTCGAATTTCAGAATTCCATCCCTCTGCGGTGCCGCAAGGGTGCTAAGACCGCTGGAATGATTCCCAAGCGTTACCCAGATTCTAGGCGCAGGCCTCAGTCACATTACCGGTCCTATGGCAAACATGGGACTCGCATGGAAGACCAGCTCGATGAAAAATATGGAAGATGGTCCTGTGCGGAGGTGCCAGACTTCGATTTCACGTCCAAATGATCTAATCAAGCCTGATGGGAGGGTGGCTTTTCTTACAAGTGAGAGTTCGCACTTTTAGTGCGTAGACAAGATTTCGACGCGGCCTCGACGATTTACGATATATTTCGTTGTCGAAAGTTTGAGCTCCAGCGAACTGATTGCCTCGATAAGATTTCGGTCTCTGGTTCAAGCCGTTCTTTTTTTTTAAGTGCGTGGTAAAGAAAGGTGCTCAACGTCGTGAGCTAAAACCTAATTCTGATGATGCATTACGTTATATTTTTTCCCCTGAACTCTTTGTATTTGGCACACGTTGTTTATAGAAAAAAAGGTATTCAACTTCCCTTACGATTCCTTTTTGTGCGCCCCTGAATCAGGATGGATACGCAACATAAAGTGGCTTTCAACTCACTGACTTTTTATATCTTTGTTTTGTTATACTTGTCCTTTGAACAGTTGATGGAAATAATCACAATGATCAGAGAAATGCAGAGATAGTATCCGTGCTGAAAGCCCAACGTGCCTTAGCGCTTGATCGTATAGCCATTGATCGATGGAAGAAAATTTGCCACGCTCCATTGGTGGTGTTGCATTCCAGATTTAATCAATCGTTTAGCACTACTTAACACTAGTGGGAAATACACCAATTTGAGAACTCTGGTCGATAAAATTCTTGAGGTGATTTAAGGTGAGTCCCTCATAACGACCGTTGGAAGATGCTTTGTGCTTCGACGCCGCTTCCTTTGTTCGTTATCACCAGGTCTTGTTATTTTGTAGTTCCATATTTCTCTGTCTGAGAGTCCCTCCATTAGGGACTGGTCAAAAGCAGACCCCAGGATTCCTGTCCAAGTTCCAGGAGGCAGACACTTGAGAGACGAAGATTAAACGGCACCTCGCCTTGAGCTTCGGTCCTCTTGCTATGCTTAGACCGCGGCCGGCCAACTCCAATGGTGGGTTTTGGGAAATAAGAAGAGTGGCAGGCAAGATGCCCAGTCTTGATTGGGGCATCTGGAGTGCTGTTCTCTTGACCCAATTGATGGGCACTTCGTTGATAGTCTGTGGACCGCCCATGCAGACTCCTACTGAGTTACAATTTTCTTCACTTAGCTTGTCGATGCCTCACTCGAACCAATCTATCGCCAGGTTAGAGCGGCGAAATGCTTGAATTATTTACCTGGGCTTGCAAAGCGCATTGATTTGCACGGCACTATTTTCTATTGAATATTTCTTAAAATTTTCTGCTGTTGAAATTTTTTTTTTCAGAAAAGTTCAGCAGAGTTTATAGTAGTCTTAGGAACAACCCGTTTAACGGTAGTACGTATGAATCTTTTAATCTTGGTTTAATTGTGCACGCATTTAAATAAGAGTTAGAGAATTGCTAAATTTTGTAAGTGAACTCAAGTAACAAGCTATTTGTGCGAAACTTCAGTGACACATACGCAATTACGTACGTAACTACAGTGACGCATACGTAATTACGTGCGTAACTACAGTGAAGTATTCATGGTTCAAACTGCAACTATTGGCAATCGTTCCTAATACATCCGGATACAGGAAGGTTTTCTATACGCCACTTGATTTGAATAACAAGACGTAAATCCTATTCGCCTCTGAACTAGCCCGCTACGCACATTTTTATAGGATTTTTTGCAAAACCATATATAAATGGGCGTCTTTGTTCATTCTAATTTATAATTGATTATCCGTTTGTGAAGTATTTCCTTTAGTTCATTTCCAACTCTCCGTAAACTTGGAGTAACTACACGCCTTAATTTTACTTGCCTGAGTTTTTTTGAAGCCATCTTTGGTTCCCGTACACATGAACGGACCCTCGTAAGAGCTCATTCTCTCATTGAGGCAATGCCACATTTTTGGCAGGCCCCGCTGATCTTTTCTCCCATTTCCATGACAGAATAGGACTGACTCTACCTTCTATTGTTCCAAGCTCAAGTGCTAGCCCCATTGAGCTGTTTTTTTAAGTGGGTCGTATTTTCGAATGGTTAATTGTGTTAAGGAGTTGCTAGACTGTTAAATTGAAGGGACGGAGCCCAAGCGTTGGTCCTGGGTAGCTCAGAACCAACCGACTGGAAAGACCGTGGGGTGACATTTGAAATTAGTACTGATTTTATCCTGCTAGAACCATTGTTCTTTTCATTCACTCCTAGATAAGTACAGCAAAATACGCTCAGCCTAAAAGGTACCCAAATAACCATCTTAGACATTAGAGTTCTGAGTTGAAGCGTTCCTCACCTTGATCCGAGGAGTTCTTCTTACGAGGAGTGGTACACACACACACACACACAAGAGAAAAGTTTTTTATCTCTTTCACTTCCAAAGTCTTGCTGTAACATTAAGCAAGGACAACAAGATACGTGCATGCAACCTGGTGGAAAATTCACTCGCTTATACAAGTCTGAGACCAACCTTGCTTTTCGCGGACCCCTTGGTCACAGAGGACACATGATAAAATAAATTCTTAATTTCCTTCAAAGTAATCAACTGCTCTATAAGGCGACGTGTCAAGAAGTTTTCACTTTTGTATTATTGGATTTTACTGTGGTACGTTCTCAAAATTAATCATATAAAATCTGTGCGAGTTGAAATGTATAGTAAACACTTGAATGAAATGTCTCTCAAAATTTAAATTCAATCAAACATGTAAAAAGGGGTAAAGCTTTCCTAGTGTGGAAGAAATCGGAACTCCTAATGAAATTTCATTTACGGCTTTCTTACGTAATTTTTGACAAGTACTTTAGGGGCATGCCGGCCGAAAATATGTGAACACAACGCCTCATCCTATGTACACAGGGCCCCATGATGGTCTAGACTCTAGAGTCTAGAGGCTTATGCCCCATCGTCCACCTTCCTTATCAGCCTCATTCCAGGGCATGCTTACCGAGCAGATAAGTCCTCGGGCGAAGCTTAGGTGTTTTAAATTTTATTTAAGTAGTGGTGATGCTGATTCATTATGCGTCCATGGTTACTTTAATTGATTTAAAACTGTGAGAGTATACAAAGTGCAACCGTTGCATCACTTGAATCAACATATTCGTCTTGATCTGTTGTTGCAAATTTAGTTCACGTTAAAAGAATTCAAGCGTTTAGTTTCTTTTGTAACGAATTTTACCGCGAGCGCGCGACATTTCGGAAATTCTGAAGTCAGACTCAGCCTCTAAGTTTATAAGGTCCGATATTCAAATATATGTTTTTAGTGAGTCCCAGTAATAAGCATAGTTTCGTACGTTAAAGTAAGAATCAAATTCAGTGTCAAAATGTGGCAGTGTAGAGGACAGCGTCATCACTGAAACCCACCGCTTTTATCGTAAACGAATGTTAGAAATTTTATTCTTACATTAAAATTCACGATACACGTAGATCATATCATTAATTCAGAAACGTTCACGGTATTAATAACTTGGGAACAGTTTACCACATTCGACTCGTTTCTTAATAAACATTTATATCGCAACTGTGCTTTCAAATATCATATGCAGTATGCTGACATAACCGGAGCCAACAAAAAACATTATCAGAGACAATCTGACCCTTTATTTTGAGGTATATTTTAGGTGCTCAGGTTCCAACATCATGTAAAAACCACGATGTAGCAGTGATAACGAGCGGGTATCAGCCATGGTGCCTCACATCAGCGCCCTGACTACCAATGATTGTTCGTGCCAATCATGGCTGCGCGATACCTTCTCATTTTGACCACAATATGAATCTCATTATGAGCTGCTAAAGGTAATGTTAGCTTAGGGTGAGGCCGACGCCTCCTGCTGTCACAACTTCTCTCGCTGCCTCGTTGCCACCTGCCAATCTTCGGTTGCGAATTTCGTTGACGCCTTCGAAGCTCTCGAATCGCACCTCTAAGACTAAACATTGTCGCTAGCTCCAGAAGTGGTCAATTAACGTGTATGCACTTCATATTCTTAAACAAAAAAATTTAAATTAAATTTGAACTCACTTTAAATATACTCTAGACTCATTTTTCAATAGAAATATTTTCCACAATTTTTTCGTTTTTTATAATTTACGGACCATCTTACACTAAAGAAAAAAGAAGCGTGCTTCACTTCAATATCCATAAATTTCTTTGGTCTGACTTTCAGCAATGAGGTTCTGGGGGGGGGGATACCTTCACGTATGAAGCACAAAAAATCAACTAGCAGCTGCTAAGTTGTTTGAATTCCTCACTATTTGTCAGAACATCTAATATCTTAAATAATTGATTTCTTTCATTAGAGCCTTTCCATCTATCGTACTTCAAGCTATTCAAGATAACAACTTTATTGTATCTACGAAACCGTTCGAAATCGGCAACCTTTCAAGATTGATATCTCAAAGCAGAAGACATCTCACCATACCTAGGGAGTAACGACTTGATTCTAGCGTGACGTCGATTTTCTTACCATAGCATTGATGCTGGTAGAGTTGTCAGTCTTTCCTTTCAACATTCAAACGCTGCTCCTTAAGCTTCACTTTTACTCGCTCGCAACTTTTGGTGTTGCGTCGCTCATTAACAACACCGACCAGACTTGGAGTGTCCGCCCTCGCTCATGCTGTGCCTTTGATAATTATCGGAGAGAAAAGAGAGACTTGACAGATCCGAGCAAGCACGTCCTCGAGTGAGTCTTTGATTCGGTCTCTTTGTGTGTGCGCAATCATCAATGTTTTGAAGACCATGGATGAACGACGTCGGCTCGTCCTTCGCAACAATACTCGATAGCTTCTTAATGAGCACGCCTCCCTGACCTCATGTGTGAGAGAGAGAAGAGTACTCATTGATCTAGCTCCCTTTCTCGACCTATAGTTACATGGCCGCCTCAGTCTCCCTTCCACGCACTCGATCGTTCCCCTCCATGCGTGTATTCTCGACTTCGTCGCAACTCAAAAGAGACCTCAAACTCTAACCTTGATTGGGATTTTCCAGCGATTGCTTGAGCATTACTCATCCATGCAATTTTCTTGCCACAAACGCATTTCATTCAAGGCCTCGACTCTTTCATTATACTCTTCATATTTGTCTTGATTAGTCTCTGACGAGTGCTCACTAAAACCTTTCCTCAGCGTCTAGTCGGCGTCCTCTTTAGAATGCTGCAGCTGATCTTGATCACGCATCCTGGTGCCCCTGGCTCGCTCAAGCATCACGCGCGTGCGTCTCCCTGACAAAAGCAAGCGGCCTTTACTTTTTGCCACCTCATGCTCTGGCTCGACAAAACAGCGCTCCAAGACGTGACCTCTGCCATTGGTAATGGTTGGTAGAGCTAAGTCTCCTCTATGGATTGTAATGTATTTAGAGTACGTGACCTCCATGGTAGCAAGGGAAGCTCTGTCATTCTGTCACCTTAAGCTGTTGAGCAATGAAACTACCTCAGAAGGTTATCAAGGGGCTCCTTGCTCCAGTTCTCCTCTGTGGTTCCAGAGTGTAAAGCAGTACACGGACACGTCTTTGTGACAGTCCTTCGAACGTTCCAAGGAAAGCAATTCCGTAACTCTAGATGATTTTCCAAACGAAAGTTTTCTATCAGCATTCAATCAAACCCACCGTGGCTGTTGTTCGTTGTCATTTATCACGGTACAGCATTTCGCGAAGCTTGTAAGTTCAGTCGATCACAGGAAGCGTCTCTCAGACGTTGCTGACTCTCATGCACTCGCCTCACCAAAGTTTCGTGATCGTCGACAATAATGACAATGGCGCACATTATGTGCGCTCCCACTCGCTCAGTTGTCGCCGGAAACCGGCGCGAATAAAGTACGCTTTTTCCGCAGCCTTATCGCGTTTCTTGTGCCGAAGAGATGTCATTAAAATGGTGTTCCTCGCGGAGAGCTTGAAATGGCGCTTGCAGTCACGGTCGTCGACTTGCCGAAAACGTAGGGAACTTGACTTCCCTTTTCTGGAACAACTTTTGCTGAAGGCATCCTTCCCAGTCACAAAAATTATGTAATTAGTAAGTGAAAAGTTTACCTGTGGAATGAAAAGGTCTCTTAGTGCGTCGTGCGCGGCATATCAGACGAGGCAAATGAAGTCTTCTCTCCGGGGGCTGATTGGAGTGTGATGTTAAACGGTTGCTGTAGTGCAATAAAAAGATAAGAAAAGTCTGCTATCGACCGAGGCATCTGCATGGCTTTCGGTCACCCTAACACCTGCTTCACGAGTAACACGCCGCCATGCTGCTGGCCCAGTGCAGCGCAAAATCCAAGATAAGGCACATAAATTCCGGATAAAAGACCAGCTGTGGGTGAGCTTTGCGTCATTTTTTCGCCCGTGATTGATTAAAATGAGCAAAAACGCAGTTATCGAATGCATTAAAGCTTGTATTTGGGTTTCTTACCATTATCAGCTAATGGAGACGCTCTGCAAAACAGTTGGCAAAGGAGAAGATCAATGCTCCTTTTATTCAATACAGGTAGAAGGGGATTCCTCTGTCACTCCAGCGAGATTATTGTAATAAACTCGAGCCCTTATTTATATTTTTGTCCAATACACGCTTTTTGTAACACCTTGGAGAACAGTTGCCATTCTTTGAATAAATTTGACTCTTAGCTTTCAATGTTAAAATAACTAACTTTACATAATTCTGATCGTTAATACGGGGAAATTATTGCGTTCGTAAGTAATTTAAAATAATGAATCTAAAGGTAGTCGGAATACTTGAACATTTCGGAGAATTAATTTTGTCAACACTGTAATGGTAATTTTGGTACGCTTTGGTAGGAAAAACTAAAACTCGTGGGTAGCTTGTTTCGAAGGACTGCTTTTTGTGTCGGCGTCTGAAACTTGGGTGACGTTCCTATTCTAAAAGCCTTGAACCTTCGAGAATACACCGATAATTGTTGGTGGATTGCCCTCGCCAATAAATTAGAGCAATAGAACTAGGGGAAACAGCTAGAGGCCTTTCCAGTGCGCTCTACAAGTATCGGACTCGCGACAAAAAAATGCCCTATAATGAACAAGAGNTAGGAGGACTCCACAATTGGGACTCTGCAGTTCCATGGTAAAACTTGGATCTTAATTTTTACGTTCCCGATAAAATGCATGACTCTAAAATTATTTATCAAGCTATCAAACTTACATAGAGAATAGTAGTTTTTTCATCTTTATGCTGTCCTTTTCTGAACAGAATCAGCACTCTCTTTCATCCGAAATAAGTTTTTTGTAAAGGCTTACGTAAATTGTACCAGACGATAGTTATTTATATTATTTTTGGCTCTATATTTGGTTAATAGACTAATATACCTCGCTCTAATAGGCATCAAATTGGAATAGTAAGGGCTACAGGTATGAAATGTTCAAAATGTTTCTAATGTTTCTAATACTCGTGTTATGAATGAGCACAAACGCTCTAAGAAGTCCTTTATTTTATGGTAACTTTCACAACTTTACAAATTTTAGGTATGACACCGAAAGCGAGAATATATTTTAGAATGGTATTTCAGCATTTGATTTCTGAGATGCACAGTTTATTTCTACTCATGGCACAGTTCTATGTACTTGAAACGTAGTACAGAAGTACAGTTCTATGCGCGAAAACGTAAGTCAAGCATGTACTGCTATGGCCTTACACGGTCGATAATTTTTTATTAACAAGTTTTCGTCTCAGGAGGATCTGCTGACGAAATTTATTCCAATCAAAGTACCTGGAAATAGAAATATGTAGAGACGTGATCCTCAGGTATATTTTGAGGTACTTCGAAGGAGCGATGTCGTGAATTCGTTCTAATCCGCCTAGATGAACCGTTGTATTACAAAAATTCAATCGGCCTGTTATTGAAATATCCAAAGAAAAGTATTGTACGTACAGCTGATTCAGCTACTCGGGTGGAATGGTTCCAGGGTGAGTTTAGGTGTGCTCTTAGGCTGTATTTTTCATTTCCATTCGCTTTTCCACAGTGATGGGTCGGTATATCTATGCACTTCCCAATATATGAATCCTTACTCTCTTTTCTCTCCACTTTTCAGTCCGAGGTGATCTTTCCAAGCTAAGCCCGAAGTATATCTAAGAGAATTGAGTTAAACTGCAAAATTTGATGCTAAAGTGCAAAAGTTTTCGACTCACAGACCTAAATTCTTATAGCAGTATTAAACTATTTCTAAAATTTTGTTAAGTAATTTGAATCAATACTCCAAAACTAATCTTATAATAAATTAAAGTGGTAAATTATGCCTCAAAGTGTTAAATATTTAAATTTCAACGGTTCATGAATCATCCTCTGATTTAAGCAATTGAGTCACGGATACGTCTACAAAGAAGTGAGTTTACTCAAATAGATTCTAATGTCATGGTTCTGCCATGCAATTTCAATGCATCACAATGAGCATTAAAACAAGTTTAGAAGACCAGTCATAATTAATCGATGTTTTATAGTGATGCTCAATATATTAAGTCGGAAATAATGTTATTTTTAATTCGATCTCCTAGTAGCCTCAAAATTTTTTCTCAATTGCTTATTTTTAATTAAATTGGTGTCATAATACCTGAATCACTCTTTCAGAAATTTTAATTAATAAGATTATATAAATTTATTCGGCTAATACCTCAAGAAATGAATATTAATGAGGAGCAACTAAGATATTCGCAATCCAAAATTCGCCGGGCGAGAATTAGCTCAACAGTTCAGTACAACTCCCACTGCCGTAATTTCAAGCCTTCTTGAGCCAGGGACGACTTCAAAACTTGAATAATGGGTTCCTCAGGATTTGAATGATGCTCAACGAAACAAAAGTTTGACCGTGTGGACATCTTCGCTTTCAATGAACAGTCGAGACCTACATTTGAAAAGAATTGTAGCTGGAGACGAAAAATGGTTTCTTCATTGTAATACTCAATGCAAGAGGCAATGGTTCTACCGAAATCAAAGTCGAAATGAAGAAAACGATGAACAATTGTAAAGTAACCTCGATCTATTTCTACTTCGAAATCCTGGCATTTTTACGAAATAAGCATCAAAAAACTAGTCAAACGATAGGTATAGAAAACTTACTGTGAATGCGAAAAATTAATGCCTAGATTAAAAGTGCCAATGGGATTGCTTTGAGATAAGGTTTATGTTTTGGAAAATATGTGATTTCTTCCCATCTAACCTAATACACTGAATGTCCGTCTATTTCGCAGGAGTGTTTATGTTGTTCTGTCAAATTTTCACCGATCATATGTTATGTAATTTTGAGTTACAATTCATCAATGACCGTAAGCCTTTAGTTGACAAGCTGTACCCTTATTATTTTCTTCAAACTATACGTACAAATTAACTTATTAAACTGACTTACAGAGAGGGATTAACTTTCCTTAATTTGTTTTTAAATTAAGATTAAGGTACAAAGTGTTGGCAATGAGCAGTTAAGACGAATTTCTCTTTTGATCTTCTCGACAGGTGCTGTGCCTGAGGCCTCCAAGTGTCTCGATCGTCAGTAGATCTACTGACTGTAAGTATTATTGTCCCGCTAACGTTGAACTTCATTTTGTAAACTCTATCATTCTCTGTTTCAATATAACAAAGAACTAAACTTATATTTTGGTTTAGTATGTACTGAAGTTCAGTATTTGTAGTAGCATGGTATTATAGTCTCATTGTTGTATTGAATGTTTGTTTCAATGTGTATAAATATCACTACCAGCTTCGAAAAGGTTGCTTCGACAGTGCACAACCGTAAAACTCTCAAACCCAATATCCTGATTACTTTGCGACCGCCTGAATGGCTTTTGTTTAGTTGGGTTATGACGAATAAGAATTACTAACAATTAAGAAACACTTACCTCAAACACTCGCCAATACATCAAAAAAACTACCATGCAAAAAACTCGTCCAGAAGTTCCGCCGTAATTATATCACGCTCCCATTAAAAATTGTATTTCCATAATGCAAGTGTCGTAAATGTTAGACCCGGTTCACTAGTTACGTGCTCAAGGAACATGTTAGTCGCACAACCGAATTTTTCCTCGCGCAATGTTTCAGAGCGTTCGAAATTGGTACCGTTCTGTCCATTCGAATTTTTTGTGTGGTAAAACCCATAATTAATTTAGCAGTTTTGATGCATGTAATGACGATAGCTCACAAAAATGTTTTTTCATGTAGAAGAATGAATTCAACGTTTTCTTGTTGATAAAAAATTTTCTTTAAAAAATTTGGGAGAATTGTATCTTTATTTTGCGGACTTAAGGTAAACTAAATGTGAGTTACAAGTTTATGTGTAGATATGTAAATTTTCACGTGGAATTGGAGGTACGTTTAATGTGCATGCGTTGCTACTCTATTAAGTTTTTGCGCTCTCTCTAGGTTTAAATTTACAAAATTAAATCGTGGATATTTAAAGTCTTCCGTTTCATAAACGAAAATGTTTAAAAACACGGAAAGATGCTTGTTTGTGTAACTTCATGATCGTCTTATTAACTTACGAGTTTTACTAAAACAACTCGAAGTGCCTTAGCAATTCTTCGACGAACTCAAACCTGAATAGTGTTTATAGCAATTACAATGTTTTGTTTGCTTTTTATACTATCAAAATTTCCGTATTTAAAAAAGGTATGCTGGCATCACCATGCTCTTCAACGCCCAAGCAGCTACGCTAAAAGGCATGAGTCTCTTTGATAGATGCTATGGTTAGAACGGCTCTATATCTTCATGCTCTTGACGTTCTTGTTGAGATAATCTAATTAGTGTTCGCCTTTAGTACAATCATTTGAAAACAACAGATACAGAGCTGTCTTTATCTAGTCTATAACGCAAAATAATTATTTCGATTTAGATTCAAAGGGACTATTTTTGTACAATGTTTACTAACGTCAAGTTGTGTGCTACACTTGTGAGTTGTTTATGAAAGTGACATAGTTGAAGAGTGTTTCATTAAAACTTCTTGGTCCAATAACGCTAGATCGGTTTGCTTAACGTCTCCTGATATCAACGTACAAATATGAAACATTTGCCAACAAATATGACGATGAATCATCAGTGAAGAAAGAGTATGACGAAGCTAATGTGCAAAGTTATTACGCTGACACACACCTAAAAATTATTTACTAAAGAACTCTTCATCATATATTGTCATATATTTGTGTACAATATTCGTAAATGTATATTATAATTTTCTACTTCAGTGGCTGGCTGCATAGCTTTAAAACCCACGCTGTCAAATAATACACCCATTTATTGTTTGCTGATTAATAATTGTGTGAGAACATGGATTCTTTTTTAAGCTACAAACGTTCGTGCTTTCTCTGACCCTCAATGAATGCTAGACAATGAAATTTCACAGTTATGACCTATTCCAAATCCCTGAAAAAATCCCACTCTCAGTAATCATTAATCTAATCTTTTCTCAGAATTTCTCAAACTTGACAACTCATCAAGTTTCAATATGACAGTTTCGTGTTTCCTAATCAGTTATGCTGATTTCTTTGATCCAGAAGGTTCATGGCAGCTACATATTTCCCCTATCTTTTGACTTACAGTTCTCATGATTATGTAGACACTAGAAGATGAGTGCTCGTGCAATTACAGGGACTCTTACAAGAGCTTCCCCCATCGCTGGGATGCCTGCATGGCTGATCATGTAATCGCGCCTGGGTTACTTCTCACATATTACGCGACTGAATGCAGCTCTAATTGTGCCCTAATGCACAGTAACCACATGAAAAACTGGCAACTAACTGTAGCTATGGGACAGTTTCCTCATTTTCTCATTAAAACAAATTAAATGCACCCGAGCAAATTTCCTGGACGATTATCGTAGCCCGCAGCAGGAAATTCTTAGATAATCTTCTTACTTTTTAGGTGAGATTTGTCTCATCTGCGAGCGGCACTCGTTCGCAACACAACCTGGAACTTTATTGTATGATATTTCAATGCGCTTTTTTATCTTTCCATCATATCTCGTAATTTTCTCGTAGTGATGCGTGAACAATTCCGCTGGATGTTCTCTCGATGTAAACCTCAATGCCGGGCGTCGCTCCGTGCCCTTATATTTTTAAGCATAAATCCGAGAAATCCCTCCAGCTGCACTCTAAAGAATCTTTAAGTAATTTCAAAGGAATTAACGTCACGAGAGAACGTTCACTATGATCGATTTAATTACTCGAATTAAACTGGCAGACTCCCGTGCTGAAAATTGTAGACTCATTCCGCTGCGCCTTTTTCGCGTCTCGTATTCCTTATTGTTATCGAACGGCCAATTTCTAGGGACTTGGTCTTTGTCTAGGCAAATCCGGGGAAATTTTTCATCCGTGTAATTACCTCTGGAAGGCGAGTGCTGGAAGCTGCGCTAAAGATTGCCCAGGACCTTCACGCTCCGAGCTGCCTCCTCAAAAGAACGGCCCCGGAGAGCGATGCTCCAGAGGAGCGCCGTAGCCGACCAGATTACTGCTGCGTTGCCGGCGTGTGGTGCGGATATGCCGCTGGCTGGGTGAGAGGGAGCGTGGCTTCAGCCGGCAGCATTGCGGCCATTGAGAAATGTGTAGAAAGGAGAAGAAAGGAAGAGGACTGTGCGATGAAAAACGGAGGTTGGAAATGCTGATCCAACGAATAGCTTTAAAGAGGAAAATTTGAACTTGGAGAAATAAGAAAATAACAAAATTGGAAAAAATAAAGTGCTGCAAAATCGAAACGGTTTCAGATCGGGAATGAAGAATGAGATTGAATACGGACACGGATCTTGCAATAACAAAACATAATGTCCAAGTTTACAGAAATTAAAAAAGAACAAAACTTTCAGCGTATAAGGTCTTGAAAAAAATGCAAAATAAGGCGTTTATAATAGTACAAAGACGTAGTCGTGTACGTATAGAAAGCTATTTCAAATGAAGAGAAGTAAGCAAGTATTGTAGTTTCGTATTGTACTTAGAAAATTGAAGTTTCTATTAGTGTAAGCCCAAGAGGCTACGAAATGAAATTTGTCATTTACTTCATAACCCAAAATCTATGACACTCATTGCTTTAGTTTTCTGAAACATGTGGTCTTGGATGACTATCCAATACAATAAGTGGACCACGAAGATTCAAGAGCTCTCCCAGTCAATATACTCTCAGCATAAGGCTCGGATATTGTTGTCTACAATTCACTCAACGAATTTCTGACAGCGGAAGTCATAGAAGTCAACTTGAGTTTAATTAATGGTGTACTTAACAATGTTGGAACGAGTAGAGGTGATTTATTCTCGTTAGAACGCCTGGCATAAAATTCTAATTCATGTGAATTCTCGGTATTTACTCTAGCGTCCGAACCTTAATTCCTCGTCGTCTTTCGGTTGCAAAATATCATTTTTCTCGAAACATTGTTCCTCTGCGTCGAAAGAATCTCATCAAAAGCTCTCATCACTTGAAGACTTTACAGTTCTCTGTTCTCAGACAACTTCTTCTCAAAGTGGTGCAAATAAAACCTTTTCATTGTCAACTCTGCAACACAGCTCTATGCAAATGCGAATCCCCCTTGTCGGTAGAGTTGCACTCGCAAACACACGAGAGCGTGTAGAGTGAATACAAAAGCCCAAACTAGATTACAAAACATCTGTCCGAAATAAAACTCGGCGCTGCAAAGAAAGGCAAGCTTGCATCTCAACTTAAGAAAAATGAAGCGCTACCCAAGTTTGGTTTCAAAAATGTAAGATGGATGCGGGCGGGAGAGCGGCTGCCTCCGGCGGTCGCGACGCAGCAAAGAGAGGGTAGGCGAACATCAACAGCAGCAGGCTACAGCAAAGCAGAAATGGTCAAGGAAGCTGGAGCGCCAACAGTGGCAAACTAGAATACAGAAGCTGAAGCTGTCGTTAGAGCAGAAATTGAAGCTTCTGTAACATTGGAATTAGGAACTGCTTCATTGGAAATGAAACTGCAAGCAAAGAACTCCAAAGAGTAATTCATTGCGCTGAAGTATCTGTACACACAATATTAAAGAGCGTACTGTCGTACAGAATTCGTGAACGCAAAACTGAGGGCTAAATGTAATGCTATAATATCAACGACTGCAATGAGTATCATGTAACTACTTACACAGCTAAAAATTAACTCAAAGCTCATGAAATATTTTGCGACTTGCTGTGCGTTGTTTGTGATGGACAGCTTTTGAATCTCATAGTGTTCCGCTGGATCAGCGTTTTGTAAATGGATGATGGCTTACCATAAGAACTGCTTATAGGTCAGAATTTTCGTTAAATATTCCTGGTAGCCGTAGTAAACTAACTTATGAGCTATTTCACAGCATGTAAAACCGTGGGAAAGTTAGGAAAGTTACGCGCTCTCTAAAGAGACTTAACTGGAACTTCAACACTTACAAGGTTTCAGTTTTCGTCTATGGGTTCATTTAAGAGCTGAAAGCGAAAACTATCATTCGGCCGTCAGTTATTTAGAGCTACAGTGAGAGACAAAACTTGAGTCTTGTGAGAGTAGCAGTTTGGAAAAAGATGAAAGCATCAGCCCCGTATTTCACACGTACAATACAATCGGTAAGGGTAGCGAATGCCTCCAAATATCAACAGCCGGTGCCGAGGGCACCAAGATTTGAATTAATCTTTGTACACTGCCGTCAAAGTGCGTCTACTGATGACTGGACAGTGTCTAAATAAGTTATTCTCAATCGGGCTTTTAAATGGGTGAGCTTGAAATAAAAATCAGCCAGTGAGAATTCTTGGGGAAGGAGTTTTCAATCACTTTTCTAAAGGCAGTAGCAGACTCAGACTTCAAGATCGTAGTAGTTGGGGATGAAGAAAAAAAAAGGAAGAGCGTTCATATATGTAATAGTTAAATTTAAAGGTCTTGATTAGGCCATCGTACGAGTGATTTGAACCTTAACGAGATTAATGGAAGTTAAAACCCCTCTTCCATTATTATTATTATTATGTTCCCACTTTTACCACCGCAAATCTCTCTCTCTCTCGACAGAGTCAGAGTTGAGACAAAATATCAGCCATTAATTGTTGATTCTGTTCAGTGTGGGTTGGAAAGTTACCCTTTATGTAGTGGGAGAGAAACTGAGCTGTTGTGCCTGGAGTGAGGGACGGCCTGTGAGCTAGAGGACGAGACGAAGGAAACTCAGCTGTGCAAGTTAGGGTGGCCAGAGTAATACAAGACGACTCAGCGACGGTCCTCAAGATTGTGTGGAGGCAGAAGCTCCTCGGCGGGTCCACATAAAAAGAACCAGCTTATGAGGCAGGATCCTCTCATGCCGTCGTCGCTGGTGGCAGGCTCCACAAGAAGGCAAAATGTCCGAAGAAACTGGCCGGATTTTTATGTTCTGCCCGCTGAATCGGAGAGGAAAGAAACCCGCTGTCATGTCGGGGCTAAGGAAGCCGTGTGGAGTCGCCGTCTCCGATAAATCAAGTGTTATATGAAGGTGCTCGGATATAAAAGCTCAGCTTGGAGGTGATGGAAGCAGAGCTAGCATTCAAAAGAGAGCTGCTCCTGTGGAAATGTATTGGTGCTTGAGTTATGATTCATTGCCTTCGCGCTCTGCAGAGTTCCATACTCCTACCAAGTCGCTCCACAGCATCTATTGATATGAATATCTCACGCCTACGCGCAATGAACACTGTCAATCAGGCGACCCAAAGGAAACCATCCAAAAGTTGCGATGCGTTGGCGAGAGTAAAGCATGTCTGTCGTCAAGATTCCAGTTTAGAGCGCCATATGCTCGTATATACTCGTGGAGCTTCCGTTCTATTAGACCAGCCTTGGATGGTGGCCAATGCTATACAGAAAACTTGGAATTACACCTCTAAAAATGACTTGTAAAGTAGCCATCTATTTTTGATGACTCTTGCTATTGGTGAAATTCTCCAAAGTCAGAGAGAAACTGCATCATTCTAGAGGATAAATTTAACAAGTTACTATGGAACTCGCTGAAAGAAATGGTCTTGAGCCATAATGGCCAGAAGGACCAACCTTGATCAAACCGTTCGAAGAAGTTAGCTCCTTCCGACTATTGCATTTCGCAGGATTTTCTTCTATCTACCTAGGAATCATGACACCAGGAGTTTATATGTAAATTGACTTTTTAGGTAAGTAATTTATACTTATTGCTGCTATAAAGCTCGATAAATTTTAAAGGTACCTCATACATTAACTGACGCTTCTATACTGTTAGAGTGCAGTAGCCCATCATTCCTGTCTAATGACAGAAATTTAAACTTCAAGGCATAAAATGTTTCAAGTACAACACGTTTTAAATAAAAAGCGATGGAAGGAAAGGGGGCATGACAGATGGCTCCGATTGACCGTCTGTCAGGCTCTGGCGTGTCAGACGCCGTTGCTTGAAGAGTGCCACTGCTGCTCCTCTCAAGAGATGGAACCCACACTCATGCCGCCTCTTCCTATAGACTTCAAGTGAGAAACTTGCTGCCCTCCAGTCCAACCAAACGTCGAGTGCCCATGAAGATCCAAATAGGCTTGTCACTTCTCCCTAGAAAATAGTTCGTGGCAAGACTGTCTTGGTACAATTTTGATCTCGTATCACACCGTAACCATTGCTCAAACGAGGCTACGATCACCGAATGGATCAACGCATCTAAGTGGTAGTAATTAAAATAATCATATTTCTGTCTTGAATAACGCCAAATTTCTTACTACGAGAAATAATTATTGGAATGTTCAGTGTTATATTTAAGGACTCTGGTACAACTTTTTCCAAAACTTGACTCCCTGAAGTAACTTATTTCAAAGAACGCATTATCCTGCAACTCTGTGCGGTTGAAGGAAAGGTACAGATTAGACTCACAATGACAGCATCATCGCAGTTATCAAACCTTACTGATCTGAGAGGGTCCATTTATCAATTTAGGTAAATGAGGAAGGGATGTTCAAGTGCTACCGATTTATAATGTTACTCTCCATGATGCTTTTTTGCCTAAAAGCTCTTAATTCTTATGCATTGATAAACAAGTAAAACATCTTTATCAGACGAAGACGTGGGTGTGAGTCAGGCCTAAACATGTAGTAGCTAGTGAGTGTTGTATTGACCAGGCGTCCTGGCATTGTTGCCGTGGCCATTACATCGATTGTGCAAATCATGCTTTGCTGGAGAAGCTGCTCACTCTCCGGAACACAACCATCCGCTCAATTCGTCCTCCAGTCTCTTGAGTCTGCGTCTGCTCCTGAGGATCAAAACTGGGCACACCCACACTTCTGTGACTTAATGTTGGTGCTCGAAAACACTTCTATGCTCTTAAAATGGCCTTCGTCTCCCGCTTTATACTGCTGTCCTTTGGTCCCAATGTTCGGCTTACAGAGCTGGATAATTCTGTTCACTCTATGGAATGAAATTGAAAATTATTTTCAAAAGTCACCCCGCCTTGTTATACGATTTGGTAGTTTGTAGCATGAACTGCTATTATTGTCATACACAGCATTTTCCCCTACTTTAGTAGTGTAACCATTCTTTAAAAGAAGTATTTTAGCACAGAGTGGCTTCTTATTGCTACACATTGCCTCCGAAAACTTATAATTTTGATAGAAGCTCAAGAATTACATTCACTCTTCTCCATATTGATTTTCATTGCATTTATCGATACTGGTAGAACGATAGAATTAATTCTTACTCGTAATGTAGTCATTCTAACAGTTTTTAGAACTATTTTCTCGGTCGGAACGAAGAAGGTATCTGTATAAATACATATTCGAGTATTTAGGTAAATTCAAGTACGTCATCGTATGTGATTCTTGTTCTTTCTTATAAATCGACATGCGTCCTGGAAATGCTCTAAAAATCTATCCTTGGAAAAGTAAGGCTTTCTTTACGTGAGCTATCTCTTCTTCCCTTTGTAATCTAATTTTTAAAGATAAACACACCTCTTTCATGAGGCAGATTCAAAGTCTGTACGTTGCAGCTTAAAATCCCTGGGATTCGTTTAGAAACAAAGACGGCAGTAATTAATGAATGAGCCCATATAAAATAAGTTTGTCTCATTAAGGTCTTCACACGGCTTGAATGGAGTGAATCGGATATTTCTCCGGTTGCCTTCCGAGACGCGTAGTCATCTCGAGAAGTTCCAGTTCCTGCAAACGAATGCATGATCCCCTACCCCGTTGTTAGCAGTGGTTGTTTATGTATTTTATTGCATGTCATTTCTTGCTTATGTGTGTTTCTAATTCAGGTAGTTTTTGATTTCAGCTGTTGATGGGATTGATCTCAAAACGTTCTAATAAATGCTCATAGTTAGTGTACTATACATGAAACTTTTTTGTTCGAGGTACCATAACTGAGGCTGTAACTGATACTGAAAGGAGGTTAAGCCTTTAAGAATCAGAAATACATTGAGCGGAATGCACGGTATTTTCATTCGCTTTAGTCTTATCTAGACTTGCAAGCTTGGTTTAGTCATCGGTACTAATAGGAGCCGCTGAAGTACATTTGAATTATTTCATTTCGAGTATACTCTTTTGAATTTTTGGCAGTTAGGAAGACGCTTATGGTCTTCAGACTTGTACGAAACGAAGTACGTATGTGAGTAGTGAAGGCAAGCGAGGACGCGCCGTCCAGTAGCCACACTGACCGCCGCTGTGGAGGCACGGAGCGCAGGGCCGCCAGCTCTCAAAGTAGGCTCACTCATGCGTGACTGATGGAAGTCACGCACTGTGACGGTGCGCGCTGACTACCAGACCATGCATGCTGTTTCCTACAGCACGATTACGAGTCGTTCTTAGATGTCATCCTCACTCCACTGATCCACAACCTGCCTGCTACAGTGTGTGAATGCTAATTGGGTAAATTTCATCGTGCCTAAAAATTAGACTGATGAGCATTTTTTTAATCGTTGCGCTTATTGTTGAAAAAGTGGCCATGAATGGGAAATTTTCATTAAAAACACAATTTTGACCATAATTACTGTAATCATTACATTAGTAAAGCAGCATACTTATTAATTCTTCAAGTTTTTGTGTTGTGCCACAGAAAACAAGCGCTTTCTTTGGTAAGTTGTCAGCTAAGATCGATGGCGAAGCCTGTAGTTACACTAGGTGCTGAGCTGTAAGCCTGTCCTGGGCCAAACAATACTGACACGGTTAAAGTCGTCGCTACACCAGTTCAGTTCCAGCTATCTCAGCTCCATTGTGAGGCATCACGCTCGTTACACGAGAAACACAACAGATCGCAAGCGAGCTTCGTTTATGTACATACGCGGAGTCGACCGCTGCTCCGATACAAAGCTTTGCATTCGCAGCGAAGAGCTCCCGTGTGCGGTGGAATTCTCTCCGATATCTCAAAAACTTGTTTTCATCTGCTTCGTAGAGCTCTAAATCAAAAGTTGCATTATCATTTTTGAGTACGACACAATGTCATCCCTGGAATAAATTTGCTTGTGTACTATAACTACCAAAAATTTCTCAAGATTTGAAAATGAATAGGAGCGAAGTCGCGTCATTCTAGAGAACAATTCTTCGGGTGGTCTGGCGAGTTAAAAATTTCTTAATGTCAACAAAGGTTAGTGAAAGAAAATTTTGAATGATATTTACTCAAATTCAGCCTACAGTTTACATGACAGTTTATATCGAAAGTATACTTGCGAAGGAAAGTAGCTCACATACGAGTTCACGGGTGAAGTTGATGAACGATGCAAATGCAAGCTAAGAGTTTCAATGTGATCACTTTCCATTGAATGCTTGAGAAACAATTTGAACGAATTCACTGCTTTGTTGAATTTTTTTTCTAGAATATTATTATGTTAATTCGTCAGTGAGTAGGAATGGCGTATGAAATGAGCCTATTACATTTTGTAACCAATTTTTGTCTAGGGCAAAGTAGCCTCGAGCCTTTCTGAGTGTGAGCCCACTGAACCGAGCATGCGACAACTGTGATTTTGAGAAACATAGAACATTCTATGGAACAGAATGTTGCAAATGGTGCGCTATTCTAAAGTGGACCTAGTCCCAGTTCTGTCTGTTGCCGAAACGGGTACGTACAAATTAGGCTGAATTTTTTCTCATAGAACAGCCCTATTTTCTGTCTGTTTGATTTATTTTCATGAGTTTTGCGATTGACGCACAATTAATTTTTTCTCACAGCCACGTCAGGGTATTACTTCATTCTAAGTATAGTGGTGTAACGGTTTCTTTTCACAAGGATTATGTTATTTCCTTTTGTCAGTCCAAGTTCGGAAAAGATTCGCCTAGTAGAAGAAGTTCCTTTGAACCTCGAATGCACCCTATAATTTGTACTCACGTATTTCAATGGCAATAAATTTGATGAAAAAAATTTCGAAGTCCGTCACAATACAAGTCAGAAGGTTTGCGATGACGGTTCTATTGTCAACGATGTTATTGTGATGAATAACTTGGCACCATTTGACCCGAGGGTACAATTTAATTTTGCTTTGATTTCAACATTCGCTGAATTCTCTGTAACCGTCGGGTCAATAAAGTGACAAAGCGAGCACAAGTTTGTTCAAGTATATACACTGATATCAGTCAGTTAGGCAGTATTCACGGCTCTGTGATTAGCACTTCACACCTACAAGGCAAGCTAATAAATGAAACTTGAAGAAAAATTCCGTTTCAAAACACATCCTGCCCCTTGGGGCCATGAGATATTAGATTTATCTTTGTAAACAAGATTTAAGGGCGATATTTTCTAGTTTTTTATGTGTATTTGAGTGATAAACTATTACACTCGTCAGTTATAATTTAACCCGGTTCTCGACTCTCGAAGTTAACGAAACACATCACGAAAATTTACTGGAATTTACTTCGTACGCGGTTAAGTTTAGAAGTCTGTTTTCGTCTGCGCACCGAGTGAGTTTATCAGTCTCGCACTAGCTAGATAATAACATCTCAAACTACCTTCATTTCTCAAACCCTCGGCCCACAATGGCGATTCCCTTGAGTGTGAAGTCTCTTTTTGAGGCTACTCGCACCTCATCAGACGTTGTGCGTGATCTTATTATGAGAACATCCAGCCCATCGTGATGCTCTCCCCGCCGCCGCTCCAATACCTCGCATTCTCCTTCTTGGTTTCGAGTTAACAATGTACCTTCCTTTGCACGCCTGCTCGAGGACATGTTTTTTTCACAATTTTTGTACGCTAACACGGCTTTTGTAATTCATTTGATTGTAATTCATCAATGCAGCTTGAAAAAGAGTAATTGTTTAAACAACGAACGTAAGGCTATATGCTTTTGAACTTAAGCATTTCTCTGTCAATATGACTCGTACTCCCGTCGTTATTTCGTCTTTGTGAAATTGTTTGATAAAATCCTCATGAATTGAGACTGAATACCTGTTGCATTTAATATGAATGATTCGCTCTAGAAAACTTTGATTGAAAGTGTCCTTTGTCGAGCCTGAATTCCAGAAACTCTCTCTTATAGAGTTCAATGAGTACAAAATATTACTGTATGCAAAAGTTACTTTCAGATTCTCTTTTGCATATTCATCAGCACTGTAAGGGATCACTTTTCTAATTATACGTACTTTTGGGCGGTTTCCTGTTTAGTAAGCCTGTACATGAAAAAAGCATGCTATTTTTAATGAGATACGTCGCATCTAAGTTATCAGAGTGACACGAATTCTTGTACTGTAAAAATTACGAGTAGTAAAATATTTCTATAACATTATTGCTTTGAAGACTCGCATGTATTGTTGAAGATTTCGTGGGACAAAGATGCTGCAAGTATTTGTGGTAGTTTAATAAAGCTAATGGACTTGTCATAGCAGCTGTGGCACTTGGGTCATCATTAGCACATAGTTGAGCGAACACCTTACGGTCCCTCAAGCCTGTCGGGAATTCTTTAACGAACTCGTCATAAATAAGGCATCTCAAAGTTACTGCCTAACGCACAGTCCATTGAAAATTCTACCAATGTCGTGTGATTTCATTATAAATACCTTGTCCTTTTCGTGAAATAATTTTTATTCAACTTATGGATTTACAGAAAAGTTGTTCAATTGGGCTGGTTTACAATTCATACAAATTCATCGGAGATGGAGGCACTATGGAGAAAGAGCTATTACCCAATAGATTACCATGTTATATACAATTTACAGTGCTCGAACGTTCAAGTGAAAAGTGAAAGTCTAAGAGTCACCGCAGCAATCTTCTAAATATTTGATTAAGCAGGTAACTCTTAACCTGGCTGTGCTGGTAGAAATTCTTTACATCGTCGTCTCATGCGATGAAGTCTTACGGGAGGTTCCCCAGCCGATAAAGGCGTCATGACTGTACGAACATCGTATATTCTGCAAGCTGGAAGCAAATACACGATATGTACCCGGTAGTCCATTGCGACATCGCCTTGTGTTCGTCTCGCTCTGATGAGGCCTTTGTCGTGACTTTTTGCGCCGACTCCATCATGAAGGCTGTACGCAGATGAAGCTTTTGTGTGACTGTGAAGAAACGTCGACTAAGGGGGAGTATTACTTGCATTATGCAGATCTTGATACCCCTAGAAGCTTCGTGATTAGTTCTCGCCAAGCTAGGTCGATGAAGATACAGAATTTATCGTCGTCAATTCAAAGTGCAGAATGCATATGCATTACTCTTCCCGTATACAACTCCACTAAATTTTCAAACTGCACTCACTACTTTAGCGTCTACTTACGAAATCGTGGCTGAGTGAACAAAATTTCTCCTGATCAAATTGAAAACGAGCAGTTCGCTTTTTTGCGAAAGCTAGTCCCTGGAAAATGTCTCCGCAGAGAGATGTTCCATTGGCCAAACCTGATGACTCGCTTCAAGACCAGTAGCAGGGAGCAATTTGTGGCGCTGCTGTGTCGGCAAGACCAGTAGCCACAGCCTCTCACCGCCTCCAGGGGCACCTCCATAATTCCGGGAGCTTCTTCTTGCAAAGACGCGCAGTGACTTCGCATTATGAGCTTCATGCTTTCCACTACCTTACCTGTCACACTGGTGCTTCCAGGGCAGCCAGACTACTGCTCTTCGTTTCTACTACTTTCATTTAAGGATTTGAAGGTGATGGGTTAATTGCAGAGCAAAATAGTTTTTGAAGTAGCTTGTGGAAAAATACTGCTTGTATTGACAAGAATACGCTGCTGCAATGCTTATCGTATTTTACCTGAAGTGTTCATTCACCGGAGGTCTCATGCTGCTGCTTTGGCTTCCAGTTGTTTAAGCTCTAATTTCCCGAAAGCCTTTAATACTCTTCTTGATCCTGTAACCCTGTGCAAGCATGTAGTTTACCGCACTCTGGTTTGCAGATATCTTAATCTTAAAAGCACTTAATGTTGTAAGGATGGAGAAATTAGCCAATAACATTCATCTTTAATGTATTTGTATCGGCCGCTCAGTTTTCAGAGTGAAATCCATTGAATATAGATAACGTCACCAATTGTATTTTTAATGTAAATGTGCGTACAATCACATCAAGAAAAGTTAGTACACTGAAGTATCAGTAAAGCAGGTACCGTCGATCGTCATAAAGTAATTTATTTCCAACGCATTCAACGCATCCCACATTTAAACTCTCATCCCATCATTATTTTTAAAGAAGCATGCGAACCACAACACACTTTGTTTCGTCATCTTTCTCCACGCATTTGTGTGTCGGACAACAGCAGTTGTGGATGAACCTCGCAGCGTGAGTGTGCGCTCTAGTCGCACAAGGATGCATAGTGTGCGAGCCCTACTTCCTTGCCTTGCGCCGCCCCCTCTCTCGTCTGATTCTTGCTCCCTGAGTTGCTCCTGTGGAGTCAACACCGACGCACGTTCATCGCGAAGTCATGCAGCGTAATGCGACTGTGCGCACTTATCTTCTAATAATGCATGACTTCGAGAAAATTCATTTTTCATGAAATATGACCTGATTGCTATACGATTTGATGCGACTCCTCATGAGCAAGGAGCGGGTTTGATCGTTTCATTTGCCACTCATGTTCGCTTGCCTTGATAGCTCCTAACTCCGCCCATTCATCATCATTTCCTGAGGAAAGTGTTGCTCTCGGCAAGATTCATCAGCATGTTATGCACTTTAAAATGTCGCGCGAATTTTTTGCTGTGTGGTTGTCATTCGATTATCTAATGAGAGCTTTCGATAGCGTGGATGGAAGTAGCTCTGTTCCAAGCCTTGAGCTGTAGCCCCTCCCACGTCACCTTTTTACGTGACCTTACAATAGAAGTGGTGATGGCAAAGTCTCAACGCGCAACTGCCGATTCTATAGCCCATGCCTCCTTTATCGTCCCACCGATCGCGTGTACATACCGTGCGGTAGGCTCTTCCTGTGGTATTTTTTCTTCGCGCCTGCCTATTCTCAACCCCATGATTTGCCCTCGAGAAAATGCTATTAAGCGTCCAGATTGTAAATTTAGTTCTACTCAGTCCGTTGTCAGCACTCGAAGTTTTTCCTATGGTTAGTATGGTTTGTTGCTTTTAGGATTGGTATTAGTGTTTCTTCGATGGCCGTCTTTGCCGCTAGATTGGCGGTAAGGCCTATTTTTTGCACCATCCACGCCGGATGTATTAAACTTCATGTCGCTCTATAAACGGATGACACTTATTAACCACTGAGCTCTTATCTTTATTATTTAATTAGAAGGTTTTATCTCTGTCACCTTTGCTGCTATAAATTTGCTCGGTTTTGGAAGGTGTCGGTTGTTGTCGTTGCTCAACGAAGTGTTAAGAAGTGGATAGTGCATCCGGAGTTTCTTGTGCCCACGGGCGTTTGAAATGGTTGCGCTTGATAGTGATCCGATAGAAGTGGCTGGTGAATTTGGACCCTTTTTGATATTGTAGCTTTACATTTTTAAAATACCGTGCAGAAAATAATTTTTTCAAATTATTTTTATCATTTTGTACAGATTTTGTAGAAAAATTACCAAAGAAATATGCGCTCAAACACTTTTTCTGTAATCAAAATTGTAGAAAACAATAATTTCATCATCTGGAAGAAATTTTAGCCGTCTTTCTTATGCCTGTTGTTAACTCGTTGCGTTTTGAAAGATGAGTGTTAGAAGGCAAGAGCGAGCGCTCCGAGCTGGATAAACTATGGCTAGGAAATCCGCTCGGACGAGAATTAGAAGCTACGCAAGGAGGAAGTTGTCCGCACAGGCTTCAATTAGAGCAACTCAATGAACCAAAATGGCTGGACATTAGAGCAAAGCACTGACGAGCAGTGATCATGTGGGTACCTCGGCCACATTCAAGTGCGCGCTTCGATTGCACAGGAAGCATCTCCAATGAATGGTAGTACAGAAATGAGAAACAGGCCGCTCTCCGCAGAGTGATGTTGTCAGGACCTATATTTCAACGCCATTCGTCTTTCGGGGCTCGGTTCACCAGACGCCAACTTGTTGAATGATCAAAAAAATCTTATGATTTTTGATCAATTACAAAAAGACAGAAGTACACTCGTGCTGAAGAAAATGAAGTGTACTTTTGAAGGAAAAGTGCTCTTTCGGTCAAGGGAGAGCTTATTCATTTGACAATGAGAGAACATATTTCCTATACGTAACTCCTTAAAATGTATAGATTTGTTCAAGCATTTCATTCATGTATCTGTGTAAGATCAAAAGCTCAAGATATTGAGAGTTCCACACCAATAGGAACGCAAGACATAGGAAAATATTCATTACTCGGTAAACTTAAACCCCAACGAAGAATGAAAAAAATGTGAAAAAAGTATTCATATATTTTCTATCTTATATCATTCAAACAATGTATTACTTATGATTATTTATAATTTAAATTATTATTATTTATTATTCATATCATTTTTATACTTCGCGTGTCAACGCTTAGCTGCATCATACGACTGAAGATGAAGGAGATGAATATACATATGTATGTTCCGTTCCCCCCGAGAGTAGTGCTTGTGTATCCGTACGTTGGTATTGTCCCGAGTGAGCGAGGTGGTGCGTGCATAAGCAATGGAAACAGAATCATACGAGAAGCACAGTTGTGTGTGAACGTAGTTATGTAATAAGCGCGTCTGCTTATACGTGACGTTAAGCATAAACATCATGTTCATAGCTATGCAGTTGTCCGTGAAAGGGGTTGGGTTGTACATGATCGTAGGTGTGTTATCGTGCATGCACGGTGTTTGCGTGTGGCCCCTGGTACGAGGCTGCCGTGTTGCCGAGATGAGGAGGTAGGTTGCTGCGCTACGCTGCTGAGGCACCTGAAGGATAGCAGGAGGGGATGGAGGCCTTTCAGGGGAGCTGCTCTCGTACTCCCGCCTGTAATTTCCCATCTTGTGTCTCGTCCTGCATTACATGCGCTCGAGTGTGCGCCTCAAGGTCCGTCTCAGATCTCCTGCTGCCGCTCGGCGAGCTGCTCTGTGCTCCTTGCATGGCGCTCAGCTTCCTCTAACCTACGCGTTTTGAGATCTTTTCCCTTCCTTGATGTAAGCTTCATGTATGCAGTTATTTGCCTTCTGGAATCGTAACGTAAATTTTATTACGAGCTGTTCGAATCATTCAGTATGTATTCAACTTAATGCGCTGTTGAATAGACGTGTCACCACCATGCTTTGAGTATTTTCAGTGTTGTTGTGGTTAAAAGTTGATTTTGAAATACTCGGCAGAACTATTATTTTAATCACTCCTTTTTGAATTGGTAAGTTACGAGAGATAAAATGCCTTCCCGGTGTAAGTTCGTTCAGGAAATTGTCGAATTGATTACATTAATTTCAGATCATCAAGAATGAAACATGGTCTGTTTTCATGTCATTTTCTGTGTGTAGATTATCGAAATTTTTCTACCCAATGTGCAAATACTGTACGTAAGATCCTGATGCACTCTTTCTCTCTCTCTCTCTCTCACTCTATACATATATATGTATATATATATATATAAGTACGAGTAGATCTGAACTTTTATAATCATTGTCATCATTCATGAAGCGTTCTGTACCTCCAACATCACACACGTAATTGATAGTTACCTTCAGTCGTGAGCCTCAAAAGCTGCTGAGCTAATGTTTAACTGATAATTCCCATCTTTCATGACGCACACTGCGAGTGTGGGGATCTCGCGTGCAAATCGTGCTGCGGTAGCTCGTCATGCTTGCTTGGAGCCCTTGCCCTTGTCATTTAAAGGCACTCTGCAGACTCACTGACGAACAGAGCTCACGCTTAACAAACGGAACTAGAGCAAGGTTTCTTCTCCTACGTCAAGTGAATTAAATAGAATGTCTAGGATGTGAAGCTTCTTTCTCCGCTGTAGTTGACCTTTTTCAAATGCTGCGCGCTCTCAGATTTTCTTTCTATTTTAGAGTTCCTGTCCCGAATGATAGCATTTCTCTGTTATCAACATCAAACTGAGAGCACACAGTGCTCGATTTGAGCGCATTGTGCTCTAAGCAGTACACTGAGATCACTCTGATTTCACGTTGATCGTCGAATTGAAACCTCTGAACCATCAATTTTTATCGAATGTGTTCTGTTGTTGCTAGGAAAGGGCAAAGAGCATTTACATGAAACAAAGTTCGGTAATGTATCACAGGACAGTTTTCTCTAGCTTGTATCGCACGAACGAGAAGTGGGTCATTATGCTATAAAAATGTAGGGGAAAGATGGATGGTGGCTGATGGCACAAAA
This sequence comes from Orchestia grillus, assembly GCA_014899125.1. Classification (NCBI taxonomy): domain Eukaryota; kingdom Metazoa; phylum Arthropoda; class Malacostraca; order Amphipoda; family Talitridae; genus Orchestia; species Orchestia grillus. Next base: position 57,399 of record VOMN01061213.1, read on the forward strand.
AAATGAAAACCACCGGCGATAGATCGTTGGACGTCCATGTCCCGGATACGTAGGCCCACTAGCGGCCTACCCGTTCTTCGAATTTCCCCCTCATAATTACACGTAGAGGAAGTACGCCTGTAGTAACATTAAATTTCGATATTTCACCGATCTCTTGCTCGACAGTCTTCGGTTATTTATCGTACTCAGTAACATTAGCCAGCGTTCACTACGGCTGCCTGTTTTTTAATTGAACTTGACCGCTGGCTGAATGAGTTTATAAAAGAGAATTACAGTGAATTATATGCCTGAGTTACATGCTTGAACTTTGTCACAAAATAAAACACTGATATCCGGTGCTCATGCCACCGTTCACTCTAAAGTATTTCTGAAGGAAAAGTTCGATTTTCAACGAATATTTTCATTTGTAATTATGGATTTCCATCAAATGGTTCGTCACGTCAATTATGTATACAGTCTTTTTCGCACGTGATTTTGCTCACGGATGACTGCATTGCTTGATGGGTACAATCCAAGTCATGGGTTCAAGTGATATCTTGATTTCCCTTTTAACAAAAATGACTTTCCAAAAGCCGACCTGCTGGTTCAAGTGGAGGCGAGCAGGCGTCGCAGCGCAGTTCCCGCACCGCCGAAGTTCAGCCGCTAAGTTCAAGTCACGCTCCCCTTAGCTGTGAGCTGCTTACGCTGGGCTAGAGAAAGCTGTTCGCCCTGCGGTGATGGTCGCCGAAACCGAAAGTAACAGATTGCAAAGGGAGGAAAGAGAACACGGCAATGCGGAAATTGAAAGCGAAGACTCGAGGAATTTAATTGAAAGAAGTACTCGCGTAGCTGAGATTGAATTTTCACTTGTTCTCCTACAGAGAGTAGGTGTGAGGCTTCATAACTTTTAATACGAACCTGACAGTCCAGCTCCTTATTTTTGCTTGATACTAGTTTGACATAATCTATTTCAAATTATAGTTTAACTTTTTTTATCTGAAAGTTTTTCATCTACTCGAAGAGCACGTATGCAAACATTGAAGCGCTCGATTGGTTTCGATTTTTAGTAGAAAGTTCAAGTTCATTCACAAGAGATTCCTTCTAATTACAAAACTGTCGTGAAATTTCCATCTTTTCTTAAAAAGAGTATTCATATCACTGGTTCGTCAGTTGGAAGATTTGAAGGACGTGAGCTGAAGGCTCCGAAGGAAGAGGACTTTATTCTTGAGCCAATCTTCGAGAGACGGAGCTCCGATTATGATGAGGAAGATGCTGATTGATGAGGCAGCGAGGGTTAAAGATAACGCGAGATCACGATCGTTAATGAACGACGGCAACAGGAGCGAGACTGATGGTCGATCACTGGAGAGGGAGGCAATGGCGGCACTCCTGGGATGCTATTGTTCCTTCATTGCAGAGGAACAGGCGACACGTACACAGCTTGGGTGACTTCTGCCTAGAGCGTGTGAACTGTTCTAGCTTCCACGCAGCGTTCGCAACGCACACTCTCCAGCTTAGAGCTTTGTGTGATATTCTTGTCAAACTCCAATCGCCTCCTGAGCTAAAATCGCCTGCCTATGAGGAAAGGGAAATCTAAGATGTAAGTTGTGTTACTTACCATTTTTGAAACCCCTAGTGGGGAGAAGCTTGGTGATTATCCTCAGTTAATGTCTTGCCTTGGACGTCTAGGGTACATGATTTACGAATGAAGGGAAAGCAGCTTTCGTTGACTTTGGTTCAACACGAGTGTAGGTTGGTGATGAGCGCGACGACTTGTTGAGGTCCTAATACTAATGACGGTAATCTTAGGCGCTGAGAACCTTGGAAAAAGGACACGCCATTCAACTCGTCGCTATCCGTTCTGCTGCCGGTCTTCAGCCTAAAAAAACGCGTATCGGCCATAAAAAAGCCAGGCTGGGAAAGAATAGCCGTCCAACCTTACCTCCAGAAAAACGCGTGTTCGCGACTGTGAAGCCCTTGTGTTAATGCTTGATCAATTTGGGTATCCAGTAGACTACATATTCACTGCTCTTTTATGGCACTGAAAACAGAATAGTTTCAATTTTCTAATGAATTTTATCATAGTAATGGAGTCAGCGGATCTCTTTAAATTTCAGACATCTTTAACAAAATTACAGCCACAGTTTCTTTTTCCTATTGCCGAAATGCATACCATACAGCAATACTGTACTTCACATTATCTAAACTGTGGGCGTTAAAAACTGGGCAATTTGACAATTTTCAGAATATAGCAGTGAAACCTGACAAAATTGTGTGCCGAACGCATTAACCTACTTTCTATGCTTCCGTGAGGAATTTGATCTAATCCATTTCAAAAACGTAGCATCTCTCAGCCATTGTGCTCGTTTACATGAAAAGTTTAGGATAACGTAACAAATTATATTTATTCAACCCGCTGGGAAATGTCGTTGCTCATTTTTAAATTAAACATGACTCGGTCAATATATTATTTGAACATTCCAATTCAACTGAAGTTTTATTAATCTTTTTTATTCATTTTTTCCCGTGTTTTGTCACTTCGTATCAATTATGTAAATTTCCTGATTATTGACCTTCTTAACATATTGGAATTAGCTTTTATGAAAATTTAAACTAAGCCCTTTTAAGGAGACATCACATATTTTCTAAACAGCTCGCTCACTTGCTGTCCTGCGACCCTCATTTGGCGAGCGACCATAGGTCGGTAGAGCACTTTTCAAACCCTCGTCTGGTGCTCGATTTAGTGAAGTGTGGTGAGGCAGGCGACTCTATGCGGCCCAGCAGAGGGCGAGTAACGCGAGGGTCCCAGCGTCCCTCAAAAGCAGGCTCGAACGCTATCAGTAGGTGCAGGCGCACCCTCATACACGCAACACTTACACCAAAAAACTTCCACTTCACGCATTACCGTCAAAAAAGAGGAGACTCTTTTATCATCCATGAAAAAGTGACCTTCAGTTTTTTGATGTTGCCTGGGAACAGGAATTTCTAAATAGCGAATATCCATTAACACCAACGTAAAAACCGTCTAGAGTGGTAAACCGCGGTCAAGTTATTTTTCGGCCACTACAAAACTCTTGGGATTTTTCACATGGATGGAATGAATTGGATAAACACTGTCAATATGAGGGAATCGATGCTGCTCTGTGTGTGTCTCTCTCTCTTTAATTTTTGAAAACATTATATTCTAAGTGAGAGCAGGGCCTTCGTATTTTTTAGTCAGTTACCAATTAACTAGAACTGGTCAATGTTAAAGGCTCATTTGAATTATTTTTCTCTGAGTCACCCACTTAATTAATCTTTACGCTGACTTTGCAATTCGTGCAGCTGCAGTCACGAATTTTAGAGCGCAGGTCGCACGTGAGCTTTATTCATTTTTATGGAAAACGTTCGCACTCTGAAAATCTCTGTGCACCCAGAGCACGTATTTACTACGTGGATTTCATGTGAACTAAAGGTAATCAAAAATTGCTTAGTATTGCTTCATCTGATACTGGAGGTTACGGAGGTTACCCAAGAACCTTTCCTATGCGGTGTTGTGTGTCGTAATTGTTACGCGACATGCTTTCTCTGCGTTTTGCTTACGTGATGAGAGAGCAACTGCTCTGTTATTTTGCCAAGTTCATTAAGGATATAAGTTGCTTCTCTAAGAAAATGACTCAACTTACAGTCGTGATGACGCACTTCAAACGAATGACTAGCAGTAGACGTACATACCGCACCTAAGAGTACCAATTAGGCATCAGATTGAGTGTAGGAAATGCCACAAACTATGACGTGCATCTATGTATGTGAGCCGTAATGCATGCTTCAATGGGCACCCTGTAAATGGGCTGCTTTGTTATTGCGTGCGAGTGTCAAGAGAGTGTTTGTCGCAGCCTGCTGAACAGGATCTCCACAGTTCGTTAGAGGATTCTCAATACAACAAGTAACGAACTAAGTCTTTTGAGTAAGATTTCCGGAGGCATTAACTCTGTGATGAGTGAAATACGTTCGTACAAACTACAGTACTTTGCGAAAATTTATTATTGTTGTAGTTTGGTCATTTATCATTTTAATTCTGTTCTATTCATTGAACTTTGCAAGGTTTCTACAGCTAAGCGATTTCTGAAGTGCATTTGCAATATCAAGAGCATATGTGAAGACATGCTCAGGCTTTTGGGGGTTGAGCTCGGTACATACTCGTCCATCAATGCTCAAAATAGTAATACACTCAGGGGATGTGAATTATACATATATTTTATCCAAACTTCGATGGATATAAAAAACTTCAACAGATTACTTAACTGAGTTTTGAGAGGTATACAAGCCTAATAACACCCATAAAGTCTGTATGTGTTATACGCTATATTTACGTTCTAAAAAGGGAATAAAAATACGTTATTATGAAGAAATTTTCAACTTGCCACTTAACGTACTTTCTGATAACTTCTACCACTTTGTGTGTATTCATCCCCTCTAATTTCACCGGGTGCTAGCAATAGTAAGAAATAGATGAACTACAGTAGACCGATGCTATTCTTTGGTTTCTTCCATACGTATAAACAGAAAGAGGGATTGAGCAGAGAAGGCACCAGGGGCTGCCGTAGCCTGACGCTGGTTTACCCCATACTTCTGAAAGAAGGCCATTGTTCGACGCGGCTACCACACGCCTGACAATACCCCGAGGCGCTGCACTTACGGGTGTACGCCACTGGTCTCAAAGCCTCTTCACCCATACATGTACTACACTCTCATAACAGCTGCCCCACTCTTGTCCTACCAACCTGCCTCATTATTTTCCCTTCCCGTCTTGTTCCATTTGAAAATTGCGTTTTCCTTTCTTTTCCTTCAAATATTTTGGTTTTACATGCTGTCGGAAACGAGTGAGCTCCATGCAATAGTTGACAGTGCAAGTTTGAATGGTTTTTAATAAGAATAATTGGGAACTTTGATCGTTCAGCACTTGAATGATTACTCTATAAGCAAAAGCTACGTACGCAAAACTACGTGAGAAACTGCCACTTCTTTGACTAGAATCTGTTTTGATTACTTTTATCGTCTCATTTGTACGTGGTCAATGATCGTCAGTGAAAAAATTGGAAACCTTTTGATCGTTTCCTGTAATTTAGTTCGTCACTGAAATATTATAATTCAGGTTTGTTGCCTCCAAAATTCATCCCAATATATATATTGCCTTGTTAGATCTTCAACCCGCAAACTTTCCAAAATCACATCACACAATTTTTAGTAAGTTGATGACAAAGTAGACTTGCGTGAGTATTTTTTGGACCATGAAAAACTTAAGATGAAATATTTTACTTTAATTTACAAAATATAGTGCTTGCATTTTACTTTTGAAATGCTTTAATTCGATCTTTGGACTTTAGCCTGCACTCTTTAATAAGTGAATCTAGATTAAATATCGTTAATAGATGATACAGCTAAATAGCTCATCATTTTTACTTTTCATTCAATTCGCCAAATTTAATTCATTTATCCACTGTTGTAGAAACTTCTCTAGGATTTGATAGAAATGTTTACTTTGAATTGAAAATTCATTTCCACGATGCTTTTCCCATTTTTTAGTTATACTTATTATCTCAAACACGGTTCTCATGTTTACCGTAAGTCAATGCGCCTGCTGAATTAAACACCAGATACACTGCTTTCATTCATTGCAGTACCAGGTACCGTCATTCTTTCCAGAATGTGCAATCGTAATGGAAAAATGACCATGTATGTCTAGATGTTGCTTGTCAAAACTTGAGTCCTTCGATATTTTGCCGGATCAAATTTTTCAATTTTTATTCCATTTTGGAGGCCTGTTCAGTCGGGCTCCCGAGAGTTAAGTCTTGTCATGAGAGCTGCGCTGTCCGAATGCCTCCCCGTCCACATCTGGGCTACTCCAACCTGCACATCATATGGAGCGGACTACGGCCCAAGTCCTGCTGGTCCCCTCCTCAATTCAGAATTTCGGATTAAGTTAAGACGTTCAGCTGAACGACAGGGCCTTACTATGTGCCGTAGGCCTAGATCATGTAAAAAAAACGGCGTCTCTCAACTATTGTTCATTCTTACATACTTAAATTCGATTGTAAGAAATGCTATCTCTTTTTGCAAAAAAATTGAGCACGATCAAACATAAGCAATGTATTCGAACAGGTATGAATGTGAAATTACTCACTGAAACTTGCCATAGATTAATTCATGTAGTGAAATTTTGATCACTTTACCGGGTGAAATGTCGTAGAGTCAAAAAATGCCTTGCATAATGTCAACTTAAATATGAAAATCAGTAGAGTATCATGGTGCGAGAGATCCTTGCAGACTACCTGCTGTCATAATCGAAAATTTCTTAATTTCCTATTTATGGTGAAGTTTTTTGTTACTTCACTGCTTAGGCCTCCGTTGGAAACAGAAGCTCATACATTTCATAATAATTGTACTCCTGCCCATGAAGTCGACACAGAGTCCATCCATCTTTGTAACAAAAAATTTATGAGCCTAGACAATGTATTAGCTGTTCTTACAGCGTTATCAATAATTATTCGCAACCGGAGTCATTTTTTGCCCGACAGCAAGGGCGGATGCGATTGCCATCCATCGACTTACACGAAATTCGACCGAAATCTTGCTGGGAGACAAAAACTGTGCGGTTGCATGTTTTTCAGGAGAGGTGACGACTAAAAAGGTGACGCTCTGACTGCGCATGTCCGTTGCACCAATTTCGAAGCGTGACAAGCCTAAGCCTACCGGCGGAAGACGCGATCTCTACAGTAATTGCTAGCAGAAGACAACGGCCAGGATAAACAACAAAAGAAAAAGCTACGTGGCCGCGGAAAAGAGGGATTAGGACGGCAGTTGTGCCTCTTGCTCAACAAAATGTGCTTCTCATTCAAAAGTGGGCCATTTTTTGCCGGCCGTAGGCTTAGAAGGAAGCCAGCCTAACGTCAGCTTTTGGAAAGTCATTACTGGCCTGCTGAGGAAACCCTTCTCTCATTACTTTTATTCATTTTTATGTTGCGCCCGGAAACATATTGAGCTACCACAGAGTAAAGTTTTAAATGTATGTTTATAAACATGGTTTCATTGATAACTTTATGCGTTAATTCATGAGATCCAAATTTTGAAGTTTTTGTACGAAGCTCAGCAAAAAATATGCGATAGTACTGAAATTAAAATTAAAATTTCATTCAATTAGCTAATAAATAGAAATTCTTCACAGAAAGGGCGGAGGGTTCTTACACCAGTTATTCGACAATTCCTACGTTTCATTTTTAATGTTCAAATTTTTAAAACTATTGCTTCGAGTTTAGATCATAGACAACAGCACGAATTATCAACCGACTAAAAAACGTGTACTGAGAATATTAGCGAGACCCAAGGATTGTGATGAAATACGTCTGAAATACTGCAATAAAAGTGGAAAATGTTTGTGCTAATTGCCATAGTCAAGAGCGACAAGAAAGAAAGTTAACATTTGAGGACTCGCTAGTTGATCAGGCTCTCACCACACCGCGCGAGAGCACTTCTATCGGGTCATTTGATTAATGTTCTTGTATTAAGAAGGAGTAACGTCGGGCCTGGATCATTGAAGGAGGATTGTGTGCAATTAAGTTTCGGTCGGAAAAGAAGAAGGGAAGGTTGTGTGCCAGGCCTCCATTCATCATGACGAGCATGTCTCGAGTACCGGAAGAAGGAGTCCTCCTCGGTACAGGTAGGTAGCCACCTCCCACCCACACGGAAAATACAAAAAAGTGAATTACTGCCATAAACAATTGAATGGCCCGTTCGAGGATATCGTAAAACGTGCTTGTTGCCTTTCTTTAGAATTTCCTTAAACAGTTGTGAAGAGAACATAATCCCTGTTCTATAAGAAGCTTGTTTATTATACATAAAAATGTTTCTGCATGATGTCGTCTAGAGCGCTGCAAGACTTTTTGCCTGTTGTTTGCCAAACTAATTGTATCCATTCCATTAAATCAGTATATTAATAATATTATATAATTACTTGACTGTTTTTTTTTTAGTTACGAGTATAGTTAGCTTCAGGATTTATTCTAAAATGAGTCTTGTTCCCAAAAAACAAAATGGTAAATTTTGTTTATGGTTTTCCACACGTTCTCTCAATAAACTTGTGAGTGGCTTAATGAAAATACATAATTATCCTTTCAGAGCAGGGCTATTTGTTTGCATGAAAAGATTACATCCTCTCTTCAATTTTTTTCCTTGATTTTCCCATTCATAAATCGTGAGCATGTTACTTTTTCAGCCTGATTAAAGGAACCACATTAGCTGCGCTACCGTGCTCAACTATCGGTCTCCGCCAGCTCCAGATTTGCCCTGTTCTATACTAAAATGCCTATGATGAATTGACATTTTCACATTCAAAAGCATTAGCTGCATATTTTTTTCCACGCCGGGAATGATAGTTACGGACGAAGGGAGACACTGATAGGATCTATACACGTCGTCGCTCTTTACGTCAGCGCGAAAGCCGCCTGCCCGCGCGCGCTTGCCTCTACGCGTAGGCCTCCAATGGACGAGGGATTTTTTGCTGGGGTGCAGCATCGCAGCTGCGTGTGCTTGGCGTGTGACTCCCTGCTTACCGAAAAAAACTAATAATAATAAAAAATTTCTCGTTTCGGATAATAAACCAGCCTTAGTTTTTATGCTTCCATCGATCTTGCTTTTTGCAGGCTTTAGAAATTTTTTGCTGCGTTTCTCGTGGCATAAAAGCTTGAAAAGTTTGTCATTACGTGTCGTGATCATGAAAGAGCTGTGTACGTGCGCGGCGCCTGCTGCACGAGCTTCTGTTTTTTCCCCTGTTTCAATCAAAGCCCATATTCATTTTTGTAATTCTAAAGACTCCCCAAGAGCTTAAAGTAGATTTTTTTGTTCACGGGGAACTTTGCTTTTCCAAACCGAACGGTAACCTGAGCGTAGTCTTTGAGCTTCTGCATGAAATGAATGACGCGTTTGTAATTACAGGATCAAGAATTATTCTCGTTGTCGAGCATAGTTCCTCTGTGAAGTTTCCTTTCAGCTACACTCTTAGTCGTGACGTAGTTCAAAATTAGATAGTATTATATTTTTTACTTGCTCGAAAAAGATAGTAGCCTAATGTGTTAATTTGAAATGAATTCAAGTAACAGGTATGCAATACCCTGAGATTCAAGAAGTAATAACTGCCATGGCAGGCTTTGCACTTCAATGGATATTTCATCACTAGGCTCTGTTGTTAACCGTCGTTTAATTTCTTGTTTTGAGGTATTTGATCTTGAGGTGAAAGTAAAATCTTTCATTTCCTTTCATTGTTTTAGAATTGCACTTGTATTTTTTACCGTATTAAAACATTCTAAATATTTATCAATTTAAGAGCAAATTTCGTGCGATAATGAATTTTTCCTCCTACCTTTTCAAAGCATGTACAACAACGTGAGCTCATATATGAAGTACCTTAGTAGATGTCATCATGAGAACGCGCCTTGCCACACAACGATTCAACGAATTTTTGGTAAGCAGAAACATTGTTTTTGCTTCTAAGACGCTTTGTTCACCTGATTATGTCCATGCCACCAGTTCCTTTGCCCAAAGATTCAATGTTAACCTGAAAAGATATCATTTTGGGATATAAGAGAATATTGAAATAGTTGAACCGACCAGCGGAAGGCTATTTCAGTATGCGAGCAACGCAAGGCTATGAAGACTGGGAAACCTGTCGCCAGCGCTGTGTGGCTTCCCAATGTAACTTCTTTGAACGACACAATGTGGAATTGTAACTTCAAATGAATAATGAAGTTTGAAAACAGAAACTCAAGACTTTAGTCACTCACCATGCATGATCTTATTTTATCATTCAATAATATAAACGTTCGAATGACGCCAGTAGAACCAAAGTTACAAAAATTATCGCATTCTATCTAGAGTCGAAACAAAACGGCAATATAACTCTATGAGAGAGCATTAATAAGCAAAGTGATGTAATACAAAGAAAACACATCACGTAAAAATACCTTGGTTGTGATCGTAAACATCATATCTTCATACATTTGTACCATAGAACGTCAAATGGAAATCATTCACGTTATTGCGAACCAATACAGCTGAAGAATACAATTCAATTACAGATTCGTTAAGTTTACAGAGTATTTAGCCTCACGTTTTTCGTAAGGATGAAAACACTGAAAAAATGCAGCAACTTACACCACGTATTATCTACCACAGCTAAGTCGCATACAGATTATGATAACGACCATAACTTTACATGGGACCTCGCTACGCTCTAACCCTCAGCAGTGTGGATAGGTAACTTTTCTTTTCGCTAGAGAACGTACGATACAATCGTTAATGTTAGAGTAAAATAGAGAACACTTGGGCAGAATTCACCGCACTACCTTCCGTATCACTGAAGCCTAGTGCTCCACCTCGAGCTGAATTTCGTCTGACGAGTCATTGCTCAACACCGGAGTGGACGGTCACCAACTGCGCTGAGGAAATGCCTTCTTAAACTTCCTTTTTGCCTGGCTCCCTACACCTTTTTATCAAGCTGTTGTCACCGTCTAAAATAATTAGGGCAAGCTGTGCTCAAGAGTTCTTTCAATATTTGTTTTTAATGCTGTATGAAATTTAATATTTTTTACTTAAAAGTTGTATTATACGTTCTATTTATTATTCAAGATATGAAAGAAATGGGGTAAAATGCCTGGGAACGTTGACGCTCTATTTTTGATGCTATCCGGTTCAAAATTTATTTTTTAAAGTGCGTTTACCCACTGGCTTCTTTGTCATCAGTATTATTTATGAGAATAGAAGGCACGAAACAAGTGTCCTCGAAGACCTCGACAGTGGTATAGCTTATAAAAAGCAAGTCTTGAAACAGGCCATAATTTTGATTTTTTACCTCAAATTTTCGGCTAAGGGTACACCGCTTTGAGAGTATATAGTTACTAAAACAGCCAATTAATATCGTTGTAAGTTTCATCGGAATAATCGCTCGCGAAACTAGGTGCTTGTCGACAACTGCGCCGCATTTATCGTCACATAAAAAGGGCATCCACGCCCAATCTCTCGTAATTTGAAATGCGCTAGATAATTGAATTGTGCACCGGTTCATATTTAAAAAGTAAGAAGTTTTTACGAGAACTGATCCGAGTCAGAAAATCTCCCATTGTTTAAGACCGCTTCAAAAACCTCGCAATGCAATCAAAGTTCTGAATGAAAGGATTGGCTTCTCATTGCACGGCTGATCTCCTGATGAATTTTTAGAAGTGCGTCCCATCAGAAACTCTCTGTTTTGACGGAGAGTTCAGTGTTCCAGGCAGATCCTAGAAAAGAAAACACTGAGCCTCGAGCAATTATGCTGGTGCTACTCATCTCGCTACTTTGAGTTCGCCCAAGAAGCAGACACTCCAATAATGTGTCTCTCATCCGAACCCCGAGTTAAACTGCGCTTATTTGTACGAAATTTCAAAATTATGACTATAAAAACAAGTAAAGAACTTACACATTGATTGTACTACATCTATTACTGATGCTCCAGTAGCTAGATTCAATAACAAGTTTATTCATGCTCAGAAGTAGGCCCCAACCAGAGGATTTTCAATGAAATAGGCCCATGATTTCGTTGGTTTTCTTCGTAACTTGAACACAGTTTTCTTTTCAGTGCGTTAACTTGTAGGTTCGAGCAGCTCTGTCATTCTGTGACGGAACTTTGTTTTCCATTTGCCTACGAGTTAGCGACTCATTTTTTCCTGAGTATGCGAGTTTTGAACTCTTCATCACTTTTCGGATGAATCTCATCAGGGCTTTAACTCTCGTGTTCTACGAACAATTCTTTGTGTCGGCGATTTTTTTTGTGAGGCTAGATTTTGAAGTGCTCCTAGGCGTTTTGCTCTCAATTCAATTTGCAGCTCCTCTAAACTCGAAACTTTGGCCGACAGCTTACTTAACTGACTGCAAATACCTCCTTTGGAATTATTGGACGGAACTTCAGCTCATAATCGGGTGAAATGTTTGCACCGATGGCCCCTGTCCTTTCTGCTGTTTGTTTCTACGATGATCTTCCAAAGCTCTATTTTGTTCGGTATCTTGTCGGTAATGTAATTTTATCATGATTAGGGGGAGCTCAAACTTTGTTCTTGGCTTTCAAATGTTTTAACCTACATATGTAAGAATCAATAGGCCTGTAGAAAATTTCATGAATATCGCAGTTCACTTTGATGCTTGAGCTCAGTGAAACGTTTACTCTTGTTATTTTTACCAGTGTTCAGTTATATCTTCATGCTCACGTTAAAGCTAATAAAATTTTAAAAATTGATAATTAGTAGCAGCCTATCATGAAAAACGAAAAAACTAAAACGCAAGAGATAAAACTGAAAATTTGGAGCTCTCTTTTTCATCAACGTCTTGCTTGAAGATAATTTCTGAGAACTTGCCCTGTCTCCTAAATTAATCGGAAGCCCTATACATTCAATGCATTTTAGCCCCACTGACTTTATGATTCTCAATAATGAATGAAATAAACGACGAAGCGAAGCGTTTTCTTCCTGTAAATTGTAGAGCATGTCAGGAGCAGCCACCCTTGCTCTTCTCCGGCGTTCATGTGGCGTCTAGGAGCGGCGGTGTCGTGGACTCCTGTGTAGTGCGAGTGATTAAGCATCAGCGTGATCAATATTGCAGCCCCACAGTCCCAGTCTACGCGTCTTGCTGTCTTTGTTTCGCCACACAAAAAGCGGCCAGGGGACGGACGGCATAGGAGGGAGGTGGATGGAGGCCTCGCACTCAAGGGTGGCACAAGAAGGAGAAGAAGAAGGAGAAGAACGTAGGCGACGACGACGACGCCGCTCTGGAGTAGCGGCGGCTCTCACGTGAGGGGTTTTAGAGAGGGAGGAAAGGTTTTATGCTGTCGTTGCTACTGCTGCCTCTGATGCCGCTGGCTCAAGAGGCATAAGACAGCGAAATGAGGGGAGAAGATGAGCTAGAACTCTGCGGAAAGAAACGCCTGATCAGGACCCGCTCCGTCGAGAAAATGGCGACTTAATTAACACGCCTGCCGAGTTCTTGCGAGCGCTGCCGGCACAACTGAGAGCTGTTTTGCGCGGAGGCAAGCTGCGTGGCTGCCTCTTTTAGAATTGACTATTGTAATCGCTACGTGTGAGTTACGATTCGTCGGAACTGTCTTCATTTTCGCTACGCTGCGTTAAAAGGCTGCTATCTTTATAGTGTCATTATACTTATCTTATTCTCACCACGTATCTCTCACGCGTCTTTTCCATGGGGTAAATGTTCACGCTCATCGAAATACGAGCGTGAGGCACATGCTGCTGAGCTGCTCTTTGTCCTCTGGAGGAGAGATGCCCTTCGCTGGCGAGGGCCGTGTTCACAGTTCCCCTCGAGCGTTCACCGCTAGGAAATTGAAGTAGCGTCAGCAGAGGGGACCGCTGGAAGCTTACCAGACGAGACTGATGCTGGCCATTGTCACCGGCACTCGCGAGCTTTTCATTGGGACTCGAGAGCGGGCGCCATAGAAGGTGCGCAGCAGGAGAGCTTGGTGCATGATCGAGGGAGCCGTGCTTCGATGGGCTGTGTGCTGTGCGCAAGTTTGCTTTTGCTGAGTCCCTGTTGTGCACTGTGCAATGGCTAAGTTACGATAGAAGGTTGTTGTGCGGTGTGCAAGCTCGTAAAATGTGTAAAGCGTTTGCTGTTAATCGCGAATGAACGAGTTGACCGATGATGCCCTGCGCAAGAGCAGCTTGGATAGAAGCCAATCTCGAGGTACGACATGGCATAGCTCTAGGACATAAAATCTGCAAATTCTCGATAAGAGACGGAACTTTCTTACAGAAAGAGGGTTGGGTAGTTTTTTATGGAAAGCATTTCCGAGCATGCAGTAAAATTGCTAGACTGTGTAGCTGTGAGTAATTTTGGTAGGAAATTTGAACATTAAATTCAGGGGATAAATGCTCTATAGCACTGAAGCTCTGTGCTCTGGACCGTGTTCTGCTAAATGTATCTTGTCTTAAATACAGAAAAAATTCAATTGCGCAGAAGCTAAAATTCATCACTCGCATTATCTACCTTGGAAATTTCTGTACACCAAAAGAAAAAATTTGCAAATAGTTGATTTGCCATTAAAAGGAATACTTCCACCATCGAAAATTTTCTACGTTCACATTTGCGTCGAAAGTTTTTTTTTGGCGTTGATAACAATTTTAAACCAATCTGACAGCTGATAATCCAGAGTTTTTCTTATAGCGTCCGTTTGAGAGTACGGCCAACTACCCCAAAAATGCCAAATTTAGAGATGTCAGAAAGGAACGTAGAATATGTCTACTTTCAAACATTTTTTTAAATTGAAGTTATGTAAAGGAATCATGTGTTTTGATAGAAAAAAGGGTACGTGTCCATCGAATAATAAATTTGACCATTTCTCTCTTTAACAACTATACCTCAGAGCTACGTGAACCTTTGCTTTTTACTCTGCAAGTGCCCTACATAGTCCTGAGAAGGAAATAAATTCCAGAATTTTTTTATCTGAGAAGGAAATACATTCCAGAATTTTTGTATCTGAGAAGGAAATACATTCCCGAATTTCTTATCTTTATCTCTATTTGTATGAATTCCGTATTTTCCGTATTAGTATGAATTCCGTATTAGTTTACCGTATTTTCCAGCACACGGTCGCCAGCTCGACACACGGGCACGTCTGAAAGCACTGGTGTGCGTGAAGTTTGGCCGAATAGTTATCGTTGACAACCTTAAAATGTATAAAATTGAATTTGATCCTTCTGGAAATGAAGTGCATACCAGGAGGGCTAAAATTGACAATCTCAACATGCAAAATTTGTGTTGAGCATAATTCGTGCGTCACGCTCTTGTTACAATTCTCGTAAAAAGGCAATCCTTTTTGAAAATTTTTAAATTTTCATCTTGGAACGTAGTAGTCTCATCATAGAAAGTGAATCAGTACATTATAAAAAGGGTATGGTTACAATAGTACGCTTCAAATATCAGTCTATGTTTACCTGCAAATTAAAAATATTAAATATCATCAAAACTCATTATAAAGTAACGTGAATTTTTAAGAAATTATTTCACTCATTTGCGGACTGATAGTTGCTTGATAGATTGCGAAGCAGTAAGTTAATAGGTGTCAAATTAACATAAATTTTTTGTTTTAACAACGGTGCTGGTAAAATTCTCAAAGTAATCAGTGAGATATAGAATATGCATCTTACCGTTATTTTGCCAGGATTTTTATTGCTTTTCTTCAGCTGCTCTGAGGGTTTATTTCTTCACCGCATTGCCCCTGCATCAAGACGCTATTGAAAGGACTAGTAGAGTAAAGGCTCATGCACTTCATCGAGTTATCACCAATCGCCATTGTCCAATTTTGAAACCAGTGCTTATGGTAAGCTTGCAGAGCGTTAGCTTGGCTGTGTAATTGGTGGTTAGGGACTATAGATGGGCGAGGGGAATGTACGTGCGGGCGGCCGCCGGTCATATGAGTGAGGGAGTGGGAGACGAGGGTTGAGATGGCACGGCCAGGAGGAGAAAGAGAGAGAGAGGGACAAGAGCGCTTCAACTGGAAATAGCATGGAGTGCAAGAAATCTCGAGAGGCAAAAACTGCAGGAAATGTCGACGAGGGATTTTGTTTTTGCCACGCGACACTTGGCGACGGCAGTCTTCTAGTGGCAGCAGCAGTTGCTTCTCTCTTTAGACGCTTTGTCTGCACTTCGTTCATATGAGTTGGCTCGGACGGACTTTTTTGGACACTTCTTCACGGGCAGATTCTTTGTAATTGTCACTTCTTTGAGGCGGCGTAGGTGTGAAAGGACTTGGGGGATCATTTAAGAAAAAGAGAAGGCGTTCGTTCTCGACACTTTATGAGCAATGCAGCCGAGGCTAAAATGAACTCCCGGCCTCTCGTGCTCATTTTAATTCCAAAAGCCATCACAGCCGCGCGATGTGATTGAGTTCCCCAGAACGCCGGGTGTCTTACAGGAGTGTCGTAGCGGTCGAAATGATGTGCATCCTCGAGAAAATTGAAACTGAAGTCCCCAAAAAAGTTATTTAAAATATGCGTTTGAAAAGAAACTCGTCAAATAAGGATTTAAGTTCGCATTTCATATTTTAATCAAGTGGCCATTTACTTTGTTATGAAAAATTTTCAGCAAGGTAATGCTGAAATTCTACAATAAGATTCTAAAAAATACTTTCTGCACCTTAAAAGTTTCCATTTTATGTATGGTTTTTGAACGGAGGAGCCCAAGCCTGTGGAGCTCCCATGCCTTTTCGTCTGTCGATGCGACCGTGGCCTTGGCTATTATCGACCATTGGTTCGCTTGGACGTTTTATCAGCTATCTCACCCTCTTAATGCTATCGATTAATTTTCCTGTGGTGCAGCTTGAACTTGCGCTTGAGGCTACAACGTTTACTCGAATTTTCTGTTCACGAAACGTTACTCTGCAAAAAAAATCAGGTAATCACTTCTATCGGCTGAGATTATTCTCATCAGTGTTTATAAATCAAATCAGGTAAGGGTTGATGAGCATTTTAAAATTTACCGTACATATCTATCGATGTGAGGAACCGTTCAAATTTATCACCTGATTCACCAAATATTTACCAAAGGCTTCCCCGTATAATACGGCAGTATACCTAGTTAGAGTTATTCATTTTTCGTTACAGTTTCTCTGTATTTCTCTGAAGAATAATCAGTGCATTTCTCTCAGCTCTTATTTTCAGTCATTTTTGCCAGACATTTAAGTATAATTTAAACTGCACGTTAGCACAAACGTCATAATATTATCCATATGAACGAAATTGGTGCCACATCGACGTATCATTTGCATGCATGCACGCTTCACTCCTTTACTCATAATTTTCATGGGACTGAAAACACCGCTGAATGTTCAATGTCAAGCAGGCAAATCTTAGGAACATTATTTAGTTTGAGTTCTTTGAGCCTCAGTACATTCGCAATGAAATTTCCAAAGTTCCAGGTGAAATTTACGGGTTCTTAATTCAAATTTTATTGAATGAATTCATGCATTAACTAATTTAATTTACTTGAAATTCTTCCCATAATTTAATCAAAATTGGTAGGTGTCTTGCTAGAATAGAGTTAGCGATGAATTTACGCTCATCAAAGTTCAATTTTGCAACTGAAAGGTTTGAATTAATGTTCGTATGATGTATAGCTTTTTGCATGTTACTCAACACTTGGGAAGAAAAATAAAACTCCTTGTTATAAAATGCACGTTAAAAAAATAGTTGTAACTTTGTTTTTCTGAAGTAACGTAGCTACTGATCCTGACATTTGCATCTTACTGAACGGTAAATCGCAGGCCTGACCAAACATTTGGTGCCCGTAGTTTTAAGTTTTCCTTGATGAAGTCTTCAAATTTCATCGTTCCCCTTATTTTAGTATACTTTTTAGGCCCAACTGAGCTAATGAAGCCCTAAAACATAGCCAAACCGTTTCTATATTTTACTACTTGCACTAAGTAGCTGTGTTCTTTGGGAGGAAAGCCTGACTATTATTTCTTTCTCCGAATTTCATTTAAACCATAGTGTCCAAATAACTCAATATAGATGTCATCACTCCAAAGGACCCGTTCTCAGAAACAATTTCCGTCGTCAGAGAAATTTCGCCAAAACTTGCTCCGATGTAACTTTGTTAACAGTAAGCAGTAAGTAACTTTGATGTAAGCAGTACGATGTAACTTGTTCATAAGTGGTAGTCGATTTCCATTCAAACGAATGTACCAATTGAAGCAATACTGTGCTGCGAGTTCATCCCCGGATACTCCGTACTCCGGATTTTAGCGATTTTCTTCTGCAGGAAAATTGAAATCATTCACACTAACCCATTAATGCCAGGCCTCCGGTTCTCCGTACTCTCATAGGTAATTAAACTGAATGAGGACAATAGTATTGAATACTGAGGGCAATAGCTATTTTACTTCTAGCACAGTATCTGTAAATTTTAGCATTGGGCTTATGTGTCTATGAAATACTAAAAAATAATGAGACTAGTTCTCTAATTCAGGTATTAAGTACCCTATGATTTCTTCCCGGACTGTTTGCGGAATAGCATTTACTTTTCTAAGTTCATTTTATTTCTCTAGATTGAATTTCCTTTAGATTTATTTTTGGTACAAATGGCCACGATTAGTAGGTAGTTTTGTTAATTAAATTTGCCAAATTTATCGAGGAGTTCACTTCATACATGAATGGGTCAACATCGCAACATTATTTTCGATTAGTTCTTGGTGTCTATTTTGGTTTTCTTTCACGCTTAGGTAAGCTCTTTGTTATACTTGACCGTTTAAACTCGTTTATGTCAAATTGTAACGTAGATCTAAGGAGAGGTGCGCGTTTTGAAATAATGCTGTCACCATCTCCCAGCTGTGAGCGCCAATAATCCTCTACCTAACGTCAAAGCTGAGCTCCCACGTCTTCCCCAATCTTGTTATCAACGTTTGAGCAGCAATAATAACGCTGCTTGCACCACATAATATGCTTTGCTGAAACTCTGCAGAATTTCCTACCGAATGAATAGTCTTAAAAACTTCGCATATGAAATAAAACGGTAAATTCTGCTAATGTCTTCCACAGAAGCGTTTTGCATATGACCTTTCTAGTACACTTAAATCCTTTTATTACAAATCTGAACATGAAACCCAGCTCAAATTATTATCATTAGTAGTATTGATATCATAGTTTGGTAGCTCAAATTATTATGTTTTGAAATATTGATGATGTTACAGCAACTTGTATCGATCGCGATCGGGTTACTATATTCTTATATAAAACCACCTAACATCACATTGTCTAACTTAACTTGGTTTAACCTAATTAACCTTTGTCCGTTACCGATTTGAAATGGAAAAAATGTCAAGAAAAATAACAAGTGTTATCAGAATCTCTGTGTTCGTAGTGTTAGTCTAGACATTCATAAATTCTTGATTCCGTGGCCCACTGGTTCCGTGCTACGCTCACTGCTGGTAGGTATGGGTACGACTCCTGACTAGGGCAAACTGATTTTCATCAATCCACGGAGTGCTTCCCTCGAAAAAAGAAGCTTGAACCTCAAATTTTTATTCAACGTGCACCCGTAGTTATAAGGTGTTGAGAATTCAACGATGTGTGCTGTCGTTGAATTAATAGTTTTTCTTAATTACTGGCGTCCCAATGCCGTCAAAAATTAAGTAAATCCCATGTGAAATATTGTAGTTTTCTGTATCACTATAATGGACTGACTTCTTAGACACAGTCTCGCTGATCAGGAATACGTACCAGAAAATTTGGACTTGTGACACAGACTCATGACCGTCAAACCGATTGTCCCTCGTGGAATAATGATTTTTGTTTTTCCTGCTTTGTTAAATTTTCTTTTTATACCTTAAAGTTTAATTATTTCACTGATAGAGTAGTCTATATTCTTCCTTAAAGTTTCACAACATACAAAATATTAGGTATTTCCAGAAATATAATAGCAATGGATGTGAAATAATTTTGACTTTAACTATTGTCGCACTCTGTTAAAATATAATGAAATGACACACAGTAATCTAGAGATATGATAGAAACATTCTATGGAGTCCATGGAGACGGGTTTTTCATTAATTTTTCTTTTCATTCTTTTCCATTCGAGTACGCAAACACTAAACAATAAGTTAATTTTTGCGAGGTATTAATTTCTGGTATGGAAAGTTAACTTTTTCGGGTTCACACATGGAGACTGGCGTTGCCAGGGAGCTTTGTTAGGTTACCTCTGCTATAGATAGGCCTTCGTAACATCTGCCTATAGCGCCCACTTTTATTCATTCAATTTCCACGCCTTGTTCGCTGTCTCTTCTTGTTGTATCTTCCTCTTTATTCTTAACTTACTGTTTCTATACGCGGATATCCTGTGTGGGAACGTGCCGTGTGCATAGATTGTCTGCTCTCTGTAGTCCTGCTTAATGGTCCCTTTTCGATCTATTCGGATCACATTTCATTTGGATAGGGAGCTTTAAACGGTGACTCTAACTACCTTTTCGGGTTTACAGTAGATTTGGGGAAATATTAATCGTTTTTCTCTTGCGTCCAAGCCCTCATCTTCTTTTTTACTCCGTAGTCAAGAAGAATTTTTTATTCCATGTCATGATTCGATGCAAAAGTGGTTCGTCGTCTTCCATGCTTGGAAAGCAAGAGAGAGTACAATTCGAAGCAACTTTTTTGGTTTCGTTCAATTTACGCGGAGCAAACCTCTCCATGTTTTTTGTTTACTTGGCTTCCAAGTGCTGAGAAGCAGTCGTGCGATATGTCTCGAGTTCCTACGCCAAGTTTTAGGCTACGTTTCTCCGATTTTAGTCAGACTAAGTCAGACTAGACATGATCCAAAGTCAGAGTAAGCATTCAGTCGATCATGCCTAGTAGCCGATCGTTGCCTAACCTTTAGTAATTTTCAATACTATCATATCTCGATCAAAAGTTTTGAAATTATTTGAATAGTCCTGATATCAACAATTCTGCAATAGTACCAATCGCTAGCCTTGCCGAAATGCTTCATCGTCAGAAAGACATGCTTTGTGCTCTTTCAGCAAAATTACTTGACGTTGATTCAGTGCAATCATTTTCAATTAAGCTTAAAATGACAATCTTTGAAAATAATGAGCTGGAAAAACAACAATGTTCAGAATAGGTCAAGGTTTTTAGTCAGCTTAAAATCACAATGTAAGGCACGAGATCAACGATCAATCCAAAAAAACGCTAGTTTCCAAGTGTGGTAAGCTGATACTCTCAGCATTACGCCAATTTACGCTGACCACTCAAACACTCGGAATAGGGCCGCTAATTACAGGTATTCTCGCGCATGACAATTACGCGTGCGATCAAAGTCACTAAGATATTCATTCCTTACCCACTTTGTTGGAGTAGCTGCTCGCTGTTCTGATGTTAATGCTATGCTCGTAAAAACAGGCAAAAAAACCGCCGAGTTCACCGGCGGCAATTAACTCTTCCTGTAGTTACTGCCACCGAGTATTTGCCTCTTTTGCTGCACTATTAATACTCGCTTGTAATTGCCAAAGAGGATAATGGAGACTTCTTTTAATGGCTCTCGGCGTTAGGGGCTTAGACTTGGCTTCGTTAAAACCTCAAAAGTTGAGCTTATGGAACGCGAAACGTTCACCTCAGTGGGATCTGTATCAAGTGACCTCGAGACTCCATTTTCCAGAAGTTACAAGCTTTTGCTTATGGAGTATCATAGTCAAAAATCGTAGGTTTAAATCAGGTCCCTCATGGAAAATATGATTATGCAAGGGCTTTCATTATATCGCAATTTAAATTTTGTTGATTTATATTACTGTATTTTTCTAGCTTCTTTCTTTCAGTTACTAAATTCCATTAGAAGCCTTTAATTTTTTAAATACAAAAGGTTAGATTAGGATGTAGCTATAGGCGAAAAACGCCGGGACTCGAAGTAGAGGGTGTCACAGGTGTTAGGAGATCAACGCGCAGCTGGTATTACTTCCGCCATTGTTGAATTTCCATTTAAATTCGTACAATCCTTGTATTTTTAAAAAGATTTGATTAGCGCTATTCATTACAATGGGAACAGTAGTCGTAGTAAATGTATTTTGCCGAATTTACAGATACCATTACCTTTCGGAAAAATCTGTTCGCTTGAAGTTAAGTGGATACAATGAATAAGAAATAGCTGGTTTGAAATCTCTGAAAATACCTGATGCATTTTAAATTCACTATTCAGTGATAGCAGTTCAGGGCGCCTTATGGCAGAAATTAGTATGTTTTTTTTTTTAATTTGCAGGGATTCACTTTAGCGAAACAAAATTCCAGCGTCGTTGGTGAATAAACTTAAACTATCGCATTGTCTCAATGGGCAAGTTTAGATGTAATAAATTCTGAATTACTTCCAGGCATTCTTCTTGAATCGTGTTCGTCAGCCGCCCCACTGGAGGTGTACGCTAACTACTCACCTTCCAGTGAACAACAGCAGCAGCAACAGCAGCAGCGTTTGTTCCTGGAAAACATGGCCAAAGTTGGAAACAGGTAAGGATTGTATAATTGAAATTTCTTTATATAGAAGAGGTGTTAATTATGTAGTTCTACTGTGTGGATAATAATAATTTTTAAAAGATTCGCTCATTTTCCTCAGATCTGTAAAGACACTTGAACTCCACAAACATCCCGCTTTGGAGGTATTTGAAACTATTTCCAGTGACGCTCAGACTCCAATTTCACAAGTGTGATGCAATTCTCAAGTACAGGCCTATCATACGAGGCTTATTTGATCGTCTCCTTGTTTCGGAAATGTAGCCGAGTAGGTGAACTTTGTTGAAATTTTTCTGGAATACGGTATATTCAATTTTATTTTTGTATGGAATGCTCCAGCCAAAAGCGAGGTGTGCCACTTCAGTAAAGCTATTCAACTGGTCCCAATGATGATTGTATTGTCTCTCAAGTCCACTGATATTGGACACGAAACTCCATGGTCAAGAGTGTCAGTGACCCTTTGCTGCCGTCGTAGGCACCAAGTTAGGCCATTTGACCAACATACTACAGCCTCTTCTATTATTTCTCTCGTACGCACAAGGAACGAGTTACGTGGTTGTGGTACGTAACAAGCCATCGACAAGTACAAATTCAGTCGCAGTTCGTTGGCTCAATCCAACAGTTTCGTATTCTTTTGCACTATGGATGGGAATTTCTCTTTCCTTCGAGGGAACCGAGTAAAATAATTGAGCCTTTGATGTGACTTTTTCGGGTGGCATTTTCTTGTTCCAAGATATCTCGCGAATTCAAAGAATGGCGACGAGTTCATCCAAAAATGACGAACCAACTCGAAGAGATTTGCTCGGTTCCCTCTCTTTTTTCTTACCATTCGGTCCATTTTATTCTTTATTTTTTACTATATTGATGCACGGTGTGTTCTTTCAATAAGGATTTGTAGCTTTCTTTTCTTCCTATTTAATAAAAATTTCGATCATACGTTGGTATCATTTATTCAGCGAGTGGTGTGTGTACGTGCAACAGACATGCGTCGCTGTGGGGATCGTGCTAACTTTTCCTGTTGTGAATTTTATTCATATCTAATTCCATTTTACTCTCTTTGATCCGCCTTTTATCTTGCTGTGCTTATTTCTCTTATATATCTGCTTCGAAATTTTGTCATGTCCATATTTTCTTCTTTTTATCATCGCTCCAGTTTCCTTCTTCTTCTCTGTACTATTTAACCAATTTAGTCACTTCCGGTGACATGCTTCGCATCATGAATTTTCATGTCTGCCACTATTTTTATCCATTTTATGCACTTCTTTTGATTCCATTTTTATGCACATTCTTATATTTGTCTTTTGGTCTTCGAAGTAAGTATGAGTATTAGAGGCTCACGTTCGGACTATTGTAAGGTAAGGTTTGGACCAGGAACCGGATAACAATTTAAAAATTCTGAGACTTTTCTCACATTATCATCAGAGTAAACTTAAATGTACTTAAAAAGGTTAAATATTTTGTTTCTTCATTATTTATCTGCATCGTTTGTCAAAAATACCGTGGTACTAGTTTGCAGTTTTCGTTCCAGCGACATTATTACGAGTATTTCTTGATGAGCGTGAAAATTTATTTTGGCTCTGTTGTTACAGCGGAGAGAATGGCTCGACTGGGCCGCCCCAGACTGACTTGCTCAAGCTGCTGTCAGGCAACAACGCCAGTGGACTATCAGGCGCGGGGCTGGGGGCTTTGGGCAGCCTCGGAGGTCTCAGTGCCTCTCCCCACGCCAGACAGAATGGCAGTGCCATCATGAGATCTTATGAGGCTTTGCTACAAAATTCTGCTGGCAGACTTCCTCCTCAAGCTGCTGTGCCGAGCATTCCAGGGCCAACCCGCAGACGCAAGAAGAAGAGGAGGCGTCAACCCGACATGCCTAAAAAAGCATGCACGCCTTTCATGCACTTCTGTTCTTACTTCAAGAAGAAGTTGATGGAAGAGGGCAAAGAGTTTCCGCAGTTTGCTGACTTCGGCAAGAGAGCCGGAGAGCTCTGGCGAAACATGGGAGACGCTGAGAAAGTGCAATTCAACGAGTTATCCGAGAAAGATCGTCAGCGATACATCAGGGATATGAAGGAATACGAAGAGCGGAAATTAGCTGAGAAGGAAAGGGAGCAGGAGTTGCAGCAACAGAGGGACAAAGAACTCCAGGTTCTAAGAGAAAAAGAACTCGAAAGATTGCATAAACAACAGCGTGACCAGATGGAGCATCAACAGAAGCAACTCGAACAACACAAGCAGCAAATGGAACAGACACAGGTTCACCAATCCCAGGCAGCCTCTCCCACTCACTCGAACGCTGCACTCATGAATATGCTCAACCCTCTCAGCCCCCTCAATCCTCTAATGATGGCTGCCTTGAATCAGTCCTTAATGCAAACCCTGATTACAAATCCTGAACTTTTTAAGACAATGTATTCAGAGGCGGCTAAGAACTATTATCTTGAATCTTTGAAGAATTATTATCAAAATTCTCCATTACCTCAGTCAAACGGCTGCAGCACATCAGTGAGCACATCGGGTAGTACCACTCTGACTTACTCTCCCCCAGCGGACTTACATTCTCCTATGAGTACAAACCATTTGGGTTCCATGAACGTGAACCTCAACCTGCTGTCGCTGATAAACTCGGGCCAACTCAACAGTCAGTCTATGTCGGCCACTAATGGCAATGTTAGTCCCCCTGCTGGCAAGTCTCCAACACTGACCAAAGTTTCTGGGCCGTCGCCCATCGGCACACCAAATAGCATGACATCAGCAGCGCTTGACTTGTCATCCGCGCGATTAGAAAGGGGAGGCTGCACCAGCGATGAAGGTAATTAGTCTCATGTCCTCACTAAATAATTAGAAAAATTTCACGCTGTATTTGACTGCAGCTCATCATTAATATTAGATGGTGGTCACATTTTAAATTTAATAATGCTGTTGAATAATTTTTACGATGTTGACACGCTTGATTAAGCATAAAAGATAATCTTATAGTATCATAATGGTTGCTACAGAGGCGTCTGATATGCATGATGAAAGAGCATGAAATACAATGAATGAAACGGGAACTCAAACGAAACGATATAAAATTTAAATCCCTGATGTACAGCAGCATGAATGGCTAACGCTAGACATTTCAGAAGATTTCTGAAATAATTGTTAGAACTGAGAGGCGAGCCAATACTGCACTAATGCAAATTAATCTTTTTTCCGGCTGTGTTTATCTGCCGTATGATGCTGCGTCCTATATGTCCTACTCTTTGGGACTGCGATACCAAGTTTTTCTGACCTTAGTGAACCCCTTCATATCTGATTCATGTTATACACTGCTCTTTGGCACAGTCGGGTATAGTTTGATTAGACTAAGTAAAATGATTTTTAATCTTGGCCTTTAGGCATAATTTCCTAACTCCTTTTACTGCAAAAATGTAATAAATGGTCCTTATTTGTATCATAATTTTCTTTCGTATAATACTTGTATTATATTTATTACGGATATAATGTTGAAGAAAGGCAAATATAAAAATTCATTGACATGATCACCAGAGCAAACTTTTAGTTTGAAACTTTGTTCATTTTGTTTTATTGCAAGGATATGGGAAATTATAGTTTAAGTCAGGGACAAGACTGAAGCGAAATTTTGTCACCTAGCGTATCGCATGTCTTTGAATACATTCAGGCAACCCTAAAGGTAGGTCAGTTCTTAGGAAATTTAAAACGAAAGAAAGTTTACTTACTATTCATTGGTGTTCATGCTAATTGCATGTAATATATTATGCAGCAGAAAGGATAAATTCTAACCATTCGAAATCAATTCTGAGAATGTCTTTTGAGTAAGAGCTGCAATTTCCAATAACCGCAATATCTCAGACAAATCTGTCTTTGACCAATGATAAAAAATATAAATGGTAGTTAGGATTCGTTAGTCAGTGTGCGATTCCTTGTTCGTCAACGGTTTACCCAATACCGATGTCTGATTGCTATAAGAATAAATTATACTTAAATATTAAATTTAGTAAACAGATATTCTGCAAAATTTAAATCGTTTATGCAACGAAATTTAAAGCACAAGCATTCTTCAAAGCATAAAGACTACACTTTTTTCTAGAAAAATTAGAAGCTGGATCTTTTATCATGTACGTTTTGCACTCGGGACGCGAGCACAATAGTGTGACATTTCTCTATTCGAACAACAAAAAAGCACAAAGCTACAAGCCAGACATAAAATAGTAACAATTTTAGGTAACCATCAAGCTCGTTTATATCGAATTCCCTGCCCTTTGTATAAAGCCTCTCAACTCCATTGTTAAATTTTGCACATTCGCCAACTGCGAGTTTACTCCTGGAATTCCTATTTGTTTTTTCTTTTTCTATAGTTAAAGTTCTTTTGAAGTAATAATGCATGATTTGTAAATTCATAACTCTGTATTTATCAGATATATATACAATTAGGAGTGATATACAGTTTTTGAGAAGAAAGGGCAGGACAGGGGACAATAATGTTGGCCGACCTTCAGTGGACCGTTGGCATTGTCTTCATTTGATCTGACGAGATCTCCGCAGTGAAGGCTGTGCTTAACTGGCAAAATGATAGACTTAATGCGCACAATGCAGGGAGCATGCCGGAAGATAGTCGGACCCATTTTCTCCACTTCAAACTAATCCGGAGTGATGGTGTGGGCCGAAGTCGCTCCTGATAGATTCGAGTTTCCTTTAGTCTTCATCCCAAAAAAAGTGGAAGTGAATACTCAACTTTCATCGAAATGTGACAGAAAATGCATCATCCGTTATCTTTGAAGCTCTAGAAGCATGTGCGTCTCCACTCGAGATAAGGCCCTACTGCATACATTGAATTTACTCAGTAGTGATGCGAGGATTATTAGAACTGGTTTTTGAGACAAGAAAATTTCACCTAAGCCTATTCTAGATACAAATCGAATAGACTTTGCCGTTTGGTCAACTCATCTCTTACAAAATGCTGTCTCGATTAAATCCTACTCAAGTGTGGCTGTTCTGAATGGTGCTCTTCAAGCTGCATGGCCTGTTTTGTGTAAGGAATTTGTACTGAATTCAGGCCACTCAGTTGTGGGTCATCTTGATGTTATGATCAACGCGAAAGAATATAATTTGAACCTAACCTAACCTGTGCTACGCTAACCTAACGTTACGCTGTGATAAGCGTAATAAACTAACGAAGGACATTTAAACTTGTGCCCTGCATTGAAATTTCTTGAATTTTAGTTATGATGAAAGCTCAATTTTTATTAGTTAACCTTTATGGAACACCCTGTGCATCATTTTCAGCATAGCACAGTATTCTTGTATTTTCATTGTCTTCCAACATTTTATTTAGATCTGTAATCTTCTATATGATGAAACAACGAAGATTATGGAATTGGCCGTGCAAATTATTTTTGTACATTATACTATTTTCTTCTCTTTATTTTCCGAAATAATTTCCTTAAAACTTCGCAGGCCCAAATGTAATATATCTGCGACTGTCAACATTTACAAAAAGAGGTTAAAAGGTTTATTAAAAATGATGTAGTATTCCTTCTTAAAATTTTCTTTGTTAGAAAAAAACGTTTTCTTTGTTCTATTCATTTGTATCGGCGGTCAGACCCGTCCCAGAGGCCAGGCGCCGGGGTTGTTGTCAGTGACTTGCGTTACCTTGTCGATGGTGTAAGTTAGTTTGTTTCTCCTCGTACAACCTTGAAATTATCGAAACCTAATATTCTATTTTTATGTTCAACTCGACAGGAATTATCTGTACATGATTTCACTCTTGTTTGGTACGTACACAAGTGAAACGCAATTGACCAAGCAAATAAACGTGCTATTGAGGCGCACATGTGCTAGTACCGCTGGCTATATCGTAGTAGATGTAGAATCTGTTCTGTCCCGTCAATAATACGCATAAATATCTTTAAATCATCCGCTTTGGATATTTTATTAATGACTTTTGCACGTTGATTGTTACTCTGTGATGTCGACGTATTTTACTAATTAATTGACAATTGTTAACGGTTAGTTTTTTGTGTATGTTAACGAGACAGAATTTGTTGTCGCTCATGATTACGTATGTAAGTTATAGGTGCGAAAATTGAACTCTCAATGTATGTACCAAAGAATAGATCGTATTACATACACTGTTTTTCCAATCTAAATGTATCGTTAAAAATCAGTTTAGCTCCTTGGAAGGTTAGCGTAAAACTGTTCAAGTGAAGAAAACACCAAAATGTCATTTTTCATATATACCCTGTCTTCAGCTGTAATCCCGTAGAGTATCCAGGAGGTATTGTCAAATTTATTTGAAAACCAGTCGTTCGATTTATTTTTCAAATGTTTAAGTATGTCGCACCAGAAATGGAGTTTTCAGGACGTTCAGTTCTCATTGTTCCCGTCATGAAAACATTGACCCCGTTTGTTGTCTGGCCGAGGTCACAGTTTTGAGCAGTTCACGTAACAGAGAAGCAGGTTTGCATGGAAGGCCACGACGCAAGTTCCAAATTATCAGTGGCGTAACCGAGTTGGGTTCTGTAAGATTGCTGAGGGACGCGGTGGAATATTTTTCCGTTGGTAGTTCGATTTTATGTTTTCTCTCGTCGTATTAGCAGACTTATTGCATCTTCTTCTCGTGACAGCTGTGTACGTGATCATGCACTTAGTTTGAGCTATTCTGTATTAAATAAGAATTTCAAGGTAGCGGCATCCGCTGGTACCAATCACTAAAGAACACTAAAACACGTATTTATGAGCAAGCCCACCCCCTTGAACGTTTCACTTGTTCCTCCTCAAATTTTCTTTTTTGTACTGTATTTTATGACTATTGCATTTAACCGTGCATGTTTTTTTCTTTTCTTCTTGGATACGAAAGACGAGTTTTCACTTGAAAATTATAAGTTTAGAATTTTACTGTAACACTGTATTTCTTCTTGTCTTCATAATTTTATTTATTTTAAGATTAAGATTTGTCGGCCTTACGTAAATCCATCAGAAAATTTTTATTTCATAATTCTGTTATATTATGAGAATGAATAGTATTTGCATGTGCGTACTGGCTACATTCACTAAAATGTCAGATATTCTTACCATCCAGAAACAATAATTTCATGTATTTGTGTGATGACAATCTAAAAATACATATTTTGAGTGTGTGCGGGAGGAGGGAGTGAAAAACACAGCGCTTGCGTTAGCAAACGAGGTATCATAATTTGCAATTTTCGGTTGGAGGCTTAACCCTCAACATTAACTCGTGTTTTTTTTTGTTTCAGAGCCCATAAATCAAGACGACTGCGAAATCGAGGCCTAATTAGCTGCTGAAGTCCACCTCCACAGCCTTCTTCGTTCCGCCGGAGCCAGCTGAAAATCTTCGGCAGATGATTTGAAATTATCAACACCTGCTGCTTATTCTACGACTCCTACCACTTGAACTTTTGCTATTGGATACTGGAAATGTGCGCACGACTTATAAGCACGCTATCGCTTATAACTAGTGTACCGTGAAAAAAAAGCTTACGAGGAGTACGCTAATCTTCGTTCATTAATTGCATTCATGATTAATTTTTGTGATTGTAGGAACCTTGGTTGCTCACTGCGTTTCTTGTCTTCCTTTTTATGTTAGATTTCTTTTATAATTTTACCTTACTCTTCCTGCAAGGCCTGTTAACTTGGTAAAAAACCAGGGCATTAATACTTCAAAGAAATGTCTTCAGAATTAGAGTGCCAATTTTGCATAGAGGAGTTTAAGAGTGAGTGGGAGTCAACCGTATTGTATTATCATGTGCTCAAAATGAGCAACAGTGCATATGTTTGGGTAGGAACAGAAGCTGGCGAACAAGGCACTTTAGTTGCGGCTTTATCTGCGAGAGCGGGAGTGGCCACCGAAGGTGTGCCTGTAACGCCCCTGTTGAGAGGAAGTTGCCAAGAAATGACGTCTTCTTGCGCCGTGCGACTGCAATCCAAACTCAAACACCCTATTCTTCTGAGTCTCAACATTCCTGAGGCTCCCCTTCTTCTTGAGCACGTTGAGAAAACTTTATTGAAAAGATTAGCCTGACTTTCATCTTGAGTTATGTTCAAAGCTCAATAGATCGTTGTTGCAGTGGCGGCTCGTAATTTAAACTGTGGGAATGCTTCTTCAGGTAATTTTTTAGCGTTATCAAAATGTTATGGTATGCTATTTTGTTGGAAGTCTCAATGCTCATCGAGTTTTGTGACAGTACAACTACATTTCAAGTGAGCTTCTTTGACTTCACATTTTTCAAACCCTTCTTTCATTTCAATTTCATGTTTTCAAAACCTTACATCCAATTAATATCGCCTCCGCCAGAAAAGTAAAATAATGGATTTCTAATTTCACCGACGGAACGTTTAACTTTAACTCAAACCGCGCATTGCGTGTTCATAGTTACGAATTCAGTATGCTGCTTGTTGCTTACTCGTAGCTGAAATATTTAAACATCATTCATTTAATGGCTTCTCTTGTTGAAAGAAACTTTTTCATAAAATTTTTAATTTAAACTGCTGATGCTGAAGTTCACTCGTATGAGTAGTCACTGAATTTGTTTTGGGTTGTTAGGAGGTTATCTTAAAATAATTTCAATGTTGAGCTGTGTAATAGGACAAAAAAATGCACGAAATAAAATTACTGGATGCGTGATGATCGTCTAACATTCCACTTTATCATATTTAACAATATGTTAACACGCGCTGCCCAGTGTACGCCAAGTATAAAAACCCTGCCCAACACCTGTAGAGCAATGTGGCAAGGCGTGGGGGACAGTGCTCTTCTTACTCCTTATTGTGAAGCTTCATATACAGTCTCTGGACGTATTTGCACGACTCTATCTTTGATACATTTTGTAAATTTCAAGCTCAAGTTTAGGTGCAAAGAGTACAAGTATTTACCAAACGATTTAAACAGACCAGGACAAACTGTATTGACCATTAGAAAGTCAACTACTGTAATAAAAGGGTGAGACAAAAGTATATGGCCAAAATTTATGTCGATTTCAATCATTGTTATTTTATTGTACATTTTGAGTTTTTTCGGCTTCCAGAAACTTTAGAAGTGCATGGAATGTAAGCGAACTAAGGTGGGCACAATCATTCTCTCCAGATTTTGTCAAGATGGATGATCAGTGAAAACAATACCGAAAGTCAAAGCTCTACCTCGAGCTATTCGAAAGCAAATAGTTGTACATAGTTACGAAAAATTAACCTATAGGTGAATTACTGAAGGTGTTATGGTTCTATACTCGACTCTTGAGGTGAAATTTCAGAATCTTCAAGAGACTGGGGCAATCCTCAATCTGCCAAGAGCTGAAGCTCCTCGTAGAATCACGGGCCGTTCTCGAAGGCATATGCTGCGTTAGGCGACGATTGAGCCTATGATAACCCGGCATATTAACAGAAAGAGCTGTAGTTCACGTCGGTCGAGCAACGTCTAGGTGGAAATTACATCGAAGTGGTCTACATGCTTGCTCTCAACGTAGAACTCTTCTTCTTGCAGCAAAACATAAGAATCATTTAACGTTTGCCAAAGACCATCTTGACAAAGCAATTGAGTTTTGAGAACGGGTGCAATGCGAGCAATAGTGAACTTTTCGACCGAAACGACGCTCGTCATATTTGAAGGAAAACAAGGACTGCCTGTGAAGCTAAGGATACTTTTTCTACCGTCAAGCATGGCGGAGGCAGCATCATGATGTGAGACTCTTGTACTGTCCGTCGTTTATGGAAAAATTGATGATTTCATGTACATTGAGATACTAGAGCAGAAGCTGCTTGCGGTGTGAGTGGATCTTTCCACAATGCAATCACCCCAAACATATGGCAAAATTAACCAAAGAATGGTTCGCAAATAAGAAAACAAGTGTCCGAGGCCTAGCTAAGCACCTGACTTCAATTTCCTCGAAAATTTGTGGTAAAAATACGGAACTGCTGTGCACGGAGTTCAAAAAACATTTCCGATATAAGGGTTATGTGCATGTGAGAATGGAACAAGATATGGTAAACGGAGGGTGAAAAGTTAGTTTCCTGTTACAATAGTCTTCTCGATGCGGAAATGGCAAGTAAAGGTCATGCCATTAAATACTGAAGATTTATTTTTAGTTTTGGTCAAGTACTTTTGTTTCATACATTTTTGCTTATGGATTTTCTCTGTGTCAATGAAGTTTTTTGTTTCTGTTTGAATATTCTGGTAAATATGAGTACATATGTGTTCTGTGAACGACCTGTACTCTTTACCCCACACCTGAGCTCAAAATTTTCAAAATTCATCTTAGATGGGGTCGTGCAAATACTCATGATCCAGGCACGGTATTCAACAAGTGTGTGCGTGATCAGAACCACCTAACAGCTTCGTTCCAACTGGGAAGTACACAGTTCCGTGAAATGATTCTTGTAATTTTTGTCAATTATGGTATGGCTACTAACGAGGCTTAAATATTATAAAATCTTCAAGTGAGAAGAAAAATTAAGAATAGAAGCATATTGATAGTGATTGATATTGTCGAGTGGAAATGGTGAACAGGGCTCCGTAATTAGCATGTACGAGCCGCCACGGGACTTCTTTTCATTTGTGTTTCTCACTACGAGTATCTATGTTCTCTATTTTGCTGTGAGGTACCACCAAAGAATACACTCTGTATCATCTTTTTGTTTGGTGCGTTTACTGTGATTTCATTCACATTACTCAGGTACAGTATGTTTGTTTCTTATTAATGTAGAAATTCAAGTAGGCTGAACTTAGAAGTACTTTCTGAGGTTTATTTTTTCTCTTTTTTCAGGGGAAATCATGGAAATAAATTGCTTGCTTCTTAGCTTGCAAGGGAAAATGTTGTGTATTCCATAGGCTCTGCTAAAGTTGTTCACAATGAATTGTATTTATGCCAACTCCTTCCAGGAACATGTAAATACTTAGCTTTGTAATTAGCTATTTTTAGAAAAGTTATGACCGGCTCTGGTGTCAGAGTTCTCGAGCTCATAAACCTATGGTGAAACAGCAGCGTTTTGTATCGTCTTGAATACTGTACAATTTCTTACTTCATTTTTTGGGTTAATATTTGAATAACACTAATTAAGCTGAGTTTTTGTTAACCTATGAGGTTTTGCATCATCCACTAGTTCTTCGACAAAAATAGATTTCTTAAAATCATTTCTCAATTTCTAATGGAATTTCTAAAAATCATCAAAATTTTTGTTGATGAAGTTAGCAAGTGCCAAAGGTCGTATAGCTGTGGCTTAAATTCGCTTCTGTAACTTAGTTTTATTGTTCAATGACATTTCCTTGTATACATTGAAAAACTTCTTTCGGACAGTGCAGTCGGCCGGTAAAAGTACTCGTGCACCTCAAAAACTTGCCATTGATATAGCTTCCAAACCATCAAACTATATGAAATTTGTAAAATAAATGTGTGTGAACATAAGGTAGATTTGATACGAAGGAGGAAAAAGTGGATTTTTTTAGAAAATGAAATCATCGAGAGTAGAGGCAAAAAAAATTTATCCTAAACATCTTTAGTTGATAACTTACCTTAGCTCAAAAACTGTTGTTAAATTTTGTTGCTAAAAACTTATTTTCTAATTCTCCATCTGGAAACTCATCGGATTCTCAAGGGATTCTCAACTCATCGGAAATTTTCCACTAGTCCTCAACTCTTTCTTATGGAGGCTCAAGACGTTTTTATTTTTTGTTTGATCAAAAAATTCTGCAATCATTGCCGTGAAAACGTCCTCATTGGGTTTTAAAGGCACGTCATGTTATTCAGTTCTCTTGAGCTCGAGTTAGCAACTGAATCTGTTATAAAGTGAACTCGAAAGGCGTCATTAAAACACAAATGTTTAGTAACATGGCGCTCATGCCCTGTTCAAAATCAAACGAGTAGTGTTTTTCGTAGTGTTTTTTGTACGAATACTCCCGGAACCCCTATTTCGATGATTGAATTTTCTGTGTCCATTTTGTATTTCAGATTTTCCCCATTGAGCAATTTCCCTAGCGTTTATACACTTTAGTGCGCGGATTCTATGTGGTTTGATGGCTTGGAAGTTATTCGTATTGAATATTGTAGGGGTAAGAGTATTGACTTCTCCCAAATGTAACTATCATTCAATAACAAATAAAATCTTTCTACGTTTATAGTTGTTGCGGCGTAAAATGTTATGACTCGCACTCGGGCTGATACGCCTAACATTTATTCAAGTTTTTTCGATGTCTCCAACGAGTAGGATTGTGTAATGACCTCTCATAACTGAAATGACTTGATTAGCTTTGTCGATATTTCTTCTTAGTAAATCCGTTTTTCCATCATCTTTAAGTTCGAATTGAACTTTAGTAACTTAGTTATACCCTACCACATTAGCAGTAATGTGTTTGAGGTGTACTCATTATCTCTATTTGTTGTGTTGATTTAATTGGAAAAAAAATTCAACGATTTCGAACTTCACCATTGTCATAAGGTCAGTGAATGTTCGTGGTCATCGTAGCAAACCTGCTAAATTTGTACAAGGAATTTATAGTGATTGTAGATTACTGTTGACAATGAAACTGAAATAAATTAGCAGAATTAGTTAGTGATAGCTAGATTAAATGAAGATATTAGTTAAATGGGCTTTGTAAATATAGATGATGTATGACTGCTATACCTTAGACCACACTGTCATATGCCATGTTTTTCTATGTTATTTTTTGCATTATGCTTACATTTACTCATATTATTCCAAAATTGTAAGTTCAGTGTCGTATTCTTTTTGCTGCTTCATGTTTACAAAATTTTTATTCCTTGCACTCCTCAACTTTTAACACTTTGACTGCGATTCTCCAAACAGTAAAAATTTCATGTCTACAAATATTTCCGTTGTGAATTTTAAAATGACGGATTTTATTTTCACAAATTTGGTTATCTTATTGATTTACCTTTTTACTAAATTAGCATATTCGATTAATAAACACAAATTTTATGCAAGCTTGAAAATTTGTATTCAGATATTTAAGTGCTTTGGTTACGTTAGGTTAGATGATCGCCTTTACTCTGACGCACGTCGCAGTATGACGTCGCACGTCGCAGTCCAAGTGTTAATTGCAGAGCCACTTCAATGTCTAAATACCGGTACAACATCGCTATAGACGGCCTAAAGCATTCCGGATACTAAGCATAAATGAAAATTCACTTTCTTTGTTCTCTGATAAATTCGACTACGTTATTTCATGTCAAAATGTCTGTGTTATAGTTCAGGTTATACCTAATTTTGCGTTAAAGCGCCACGCTCACTGAAAGTTACTTCTGGTAACACAATCTCCAGATATTTTTCCTGCCATACTTCACTAAGCTTCCGTCTTTACCAATTATTCTTTGAATGATAACTTTTATAATTTCATCGTTTCCACGGAGCTCGAAATTTTTTGATCACAAAAGGTGTCCTGCACTTACCTTGTTCGAGTTTTCATCAAAGCTTCAACTAGACTTCGTCGTACTCGTTTCGTTTATCCTTATCATTGATAAATTTAACGAGATAGCCTTTCCTCAGATAGTTCCACTCTGAAATGTATTAAGTTTCAATATCTGGCAAAGCGGAGCCGATAACCTTAACAGAAGTGCTTTGGAAATTTCCTAGCTCACAAATGTTACGTCTTTTTCAGTATTTGCGTTCGACAGTTGGATGTTCCAAAGGGGTGTGAGCAGCCTACTGTTCGTCAGCCCAATACTTGATATTTCTTATGTATTTTTCAGTGTGCTAACTTAAATGTTATGTTCATTTGGATTACTACTTCATGCAAATTTGCTTACATTATGTATAACTTTTGACCATTGTCAGCTTTTGGAATTAAATCACTTTTTTTCTGAAACTGGGCGCCTTGCTGGTGTGGAAGAAATACTCCGGTTTTCATATTTTATTAACTGCTGATGCTTGACTCACCTTGTTTACATCTAATTGGTCTATATGATTATTGGTTCTAAATCCCATTTGGTATCACACGTACTGGGCTGATCAATTCTACGAATGAAGTATAATTTATTTTTGTTTAAAGAGTTATTACTGTTATATGATTTGAAGTTCAGTTTTACCCTGAATTTTACACGTGGTACTTGCGCCAACAAAAATTGCCTACTGACACGGTTAAGCCCCTTCGAATGATACCAATGTATTCTGTTGCTCTTTAATTGCTCCTGTGCTCCGAGTCTAACGATATCCAGGAAATACGTGCGAAAGTGAATGAGCTTATTCGGTTCATGTGTTTTTCTTTGATGCTATTTGCATTCCAATACTTGATTGTGAACTTCCTTTGTGCTTTTGTAATTGAATTTTTTTTCTGAAAATGATTTTCATTTTCCTGTTTACTCGGCAATAAGATGGGAGCAAACAAGTGGTTTGCGGTGGCAAGAATACAAGTATGAAGGCTATTCTTTACGGAGCAATTCCTGCACATCTCTACCGCTGTGAAAAAAGTAAAACGAGCAGAATTTTCATAGATACCTGGAGAAATTTATCGTTTGGTGAAAAGGGTGAAAACTAACAAAAAACCAATTTCATAAGCTCATCTTACTTTCGATTGATCATTGTACGATGCTCTAATCCACGCGTAGCAAATTTCAGTCACAGGTTGATTAGTTGATTAGCAAACATGCGATTTGAGACCGTAAATTAGTGATAGAGGGTACAAATTCGTGAATTATTATCTTTGGTCTCGCTCAAAAATTCTCCTGAATTGGAGCTTCGGTGTATTTAGGTTCTTTATCGTGCCAAATGTACTTGAATTTATCGTGCAGGGTATGCACTAATAAAGTAGCTCGTGGAAGCTAAAGTGCTGAAGAAGTACTTTAGCTACCAAACAGGAGAATGTCTAGGAATAG
>VOMN01061214.1:0-11465 GCA_014899125.1 Orchestia grillus
GAATGGAATTCCAAAATTTAGTGCCTGCAAAGAGAATGCAGAATGGAGACTCCGAATAAATAGATATCTCACTCAGACTCAAAATAGGGAGAGAGATATGTATGCATTTGTGTGGAGGCATATTTTTCATATTCCATCATTGGCGTAGAAGAAAGAAAAATATTTGCGATAGATTGGAACTTCTGTTTTAGTTTTCATATTCCGAGTGCGCGCTGAGACGGAGAATTGGGAAACCAACGCTTACCTGCGAAATCTTGGTGCTTTGCGCACCTCCTTTGGTCCTCATAACCAAGACATTTATTTTCACAGGTCATTTAACGCCCTTGAAAACATTGAGAATATATATGAAAGTCCAGATTACAAGATATGTATAAGCTCTTAACTTGATAACCGACACCCAGCATGGGTTCGGAGAAAAACTTCAGCTGTCTCCTGAATCTTTTCGACTTTTTTGGGAAGTCAACTGTGTGTATGACAGCACAAAAACCGTTGAACTTCATATACCTCGACTTTCAAAAAGCCTTTGATAAATTTTCTCGCGAATAGCTTATGGCCAAAGTTGAAGCACGTTGTATAGAAGGCAACCATTCTCAATGGATATGAAACTAGTTCACTGGTCGTACTTGAAGAGTAATGATTCACGAGCAACACAGCGACTGGGCAGAAGTAACGTCAGGGGTCCCTCAAGGAAACGTCCTAGGCCCACTCCTCTTCATAATCTGCATCAATGATCTGGAAGTCTAAATCATCGGTATCAGAACCATCAACAAGCTCGTATACGAAACGAAACTCTGCCACAGGGCATTCACAGAACCTTACAGAATAACCGTCCAAACAGACCTCAATCTCCTACTCCGATAGACCAAAATCTGGCAAATGAACTTCAACATTGACAAATGCTCAGTGATGCGCTCTGGAACCAATAACGAAAAATTTCCATTGCACAATGAGTGATATATCGAAGAGGTAGAACAACAGAGAGATCTTGGCTTCACTCGCACTAAAAACCTAAAGCATGGCAGTTAAGTAGATATAAGTATCAAGAATGCAAGCAGAATTCTTAGTTTCGTCACAAGAAACTTTGACTACGTCCAATGACATAATACCATCTTCTTGTGAAACACATCTGAAGTATGAGTTACAACTCTGATTTCCTACCTTACGACGAGATATCAATAAAATTTAGCGAATTCAGCGCAAAGCAACCCAAAATGGTCCCTCATCTGTGGGACCTCAGCTACGAACGTTTTCTGCGGCCTAAATTCATCTCCCTTGAACAAAAGAGACTACGAAGTCCATTAATCGAGACCTGCAAATATCTTGATGGCTTCATCGATGCTATACCAGAAGGAGGATGCTATAGACAATAAAGTTCACACCAGAAATAAAGGCCATAAGCTTTTAAGAGAAAATTATTCTGAAAATTCCAGGCTCCGAATTCTTTCCGTGTAAAATTAACAGAATCTGGAACCGACTAGCGGAAAACATGGTCTCTGCTGATACCGTGAATGCGTTCAAAAATCGTCTTGATAAATACCGGTTAGGGAATCTCTCAGCTTTTCAAACTACTGATTCGAAGTCCCTATTTGAAAATTACTGATGATAAGAAAACTTTGGTAAACGATGCGATGCCGGTGTTTTGAAACGTCCGCCTCCGCACGTTGAAGCAAGAGTTCTGATGCCCATGCGTGAAAATCGATGATGTGTGCATGTTTATTTCATTTCTGAACACCTTCTGAGCCCTCTGCAGAGGTGGAATGGATAGTGGTGGTGATGGTTGTTACAGAGCATAAGTGGTAGGTACATAACCTCATTTAAATCTTCCCTTCCCTTTCACTCCACGTCTATGTCTAATCGTTTGCCTGAGCGTGATGTGGTGACTGACATGGGGACATGGGAAAAAAAAACAAGAATTGGTCACCTGGCTCGTTTTTGTTGCTATATTCTTTATTATTCTATTCTATGATGAAAGGTTATTGGACGTCCAAATATAATACCTACCTGAAAGGTAGAAAACTTGAACTCTACATAATATGATAAATGATCTCAGTAGCATCTTCATTATAATACGAAATAAAAACTTTGATTGTAAACAAATGTTGTGTGTATTTTTATATCGCCACCCTGTAGTGAGTTGTCAATAGTAGTATCGTACACCTGTCAATATATTTTCAACCTTTGGATGTAATATATGAAATGTCTACCCTACGCCCATCATCTATTTACTATTAATACTGTTTTCAGTTGTAATGAAATCCTCACACTAATAAACTATTTCCGTTATTTTCAGTTGTAATGAAATGGAACCAAATGTACGCCGAGCCTGTCCAACTGAATTAGATCTTCATTGTCGCTTCTTCTATTGTCTGACAGGAAAATTAAACTTTCCCAACGCTCACAAGTATATTTTACACTCCCAACAGCACAGCGATGAAATTCAAACCCTCTTCCTGAGACAGCATGTCTCAGGGAGAGGGTTTGAATTTCCTGGATGGAATCGTGCATTTGTTGCAACCAGTAATTTTATTCATCAAGGACTTGTTTCAAGATAGCGGTCATTGCTCCGGTCTTCCTACAATTTCGCTCTACTCTTTTTCACCTCTTTTTCTGAACCCTTCCAGTAAATTTAAGTCACTATTTTTCTACTACTTCACACTTCTATATCACTCTAAGCTTTTTTATGCTACTCTAAGATTCTTTTTCGCGCTACTTTCTTGGCCGCTAGCCGAGAGGTTCTAGGAGAAGTACTTCTCTTTAGTATAGAAGATTAAACACGATGTTCCTTCCATTCATTCCATTCCTCTCCCATCTTTCTCAACCCGTGCACCTCACGTGTGCCAGTCTGACTGACAGCGATACAACCTTTGCATGCACCCCTCCCTCCCGATCCCCAATGCATCGCCCGTCCCTCACCCCGGCTGGGAGCGCGATGGCCTCGCTTTTTAAGCTCTCTCGCTGCTCCAATATTGAGTCGTCCGTCGCCACTTAAAAGCAAAAATGTCCAGCGCCAGTGAACGGTGGAGGCCCTTAATTGATCCGAGAAGCTTGACGAATGGCGTGAGTAATGTTTGCCGAGGTGGACTGGAGCGGTGCGACCCTTAATGGACCATCCAGCAGACGTGGGTCTGTCTCGAGATCACTTAATATAGTCGCCTCGATAAGCCTTCGCAGCACTGTTCTCTAACGCCACTAATGGCTTATAATCGATACGCGATAGAGAGAACCTCCCTAACCTACAATTAGTGCTTTACGGAGCTTCTCGCTTCAATAAGACCTGATGGCGGCCTAATCTCTTACTCCATGCAGCCGTCGTGTTGTAAAGCCATGCTTCAACTATTTCTTCAATCCAATGCGATTCTCGGAATTAATCTGAGCGCTGTCAACCGTCTCTTCACTTCTTTTTTCTGGATCGTGAGACTCCCAATGGTGTTTGATGCAGGTTCGAATACAGTGATATTCAGCGAGACCTTGTGGAGTTCAAAGTTTTTCTTCGATGTACAAATTTCAAGTTGAATATATTTTAACCTGATTTTCATGTAATGATGATCATTATTAAAAGGGATCAGGTCGTTAGGAAAAAAGTACGAGTATATGTAGGCTTCTGCCGATAATTCAATCATTACCTCTCAGTCTGTCGTAGGTAAATCGTTACAAAACGAAATCACCTGAGAACGTTTTGATATCGTGTGTCAAATGTTCAATAATATTCCAATTTCTATAAATTCACTGCAGTTTATCGTGAGAAATAGAAGTACTTCTTGCCTGAAATTTGTGCGTGTTAAGTTGCAAAACAAACGAAGAAAAACAGCTATGCATACGGAACTTCATGTATAATTTTGTCGGGACGCACCATAATCAGGACAGTCGAGGTGCTCATTAGACTCGATGTGAAGGTAAGTAGTGCACCTGCTCGTCTTGCTCAGATGATGAAGCAGGAAGCTGCTTATGAGCCTTTTTCCTCGCGTCCCACTGTACGTAGTCAGCTCGTTGATAAACGAATAAATTCCGACGATTTCTTTCATGCTCATTGAAAACACAGAATCCTCAAGATGCTTTTCAAGCTCTATCTTCTATAATGAGTCATTAACTTAGGGCTCGGTAGTGATTAAGTTCATTAAAAGCTATATGGATTTCAAGTTAACGCTTAGATTTTGATCTACGATCGAGAATGTTGACAACCTAACTACCTCGCGTCCAATACATCGTTATCAAAGTGACACAGCCGACAGATAAGAGGTCTTTAAAGTTTTCTTTGTACGAAGAGCGGGAGTCTGATGTATTATACCTCGTTCACGGTATTCAGTCGAAGAGCTTCAGATGTGTACGAGAGTAACCCTACCTCTTCTTTATTGGTAGTATTCACAAGTCGTAAGGGACGATAAAGGATTTGCTCCGCATTATCTGAAAATGTCTTTTTAACCTTACAAAAACATGTACAGTCAGCCGGATGTCACTCACCCTATTTTTTATTGTGCACCATGGTTCTGTACGTCTCTTACTCTAATATCCATCAGGTTCTGTACGTCTCTTTCTCTAATATCCGCTAGGTTCTGTACGTCTCTTGTTTTCATGCCCATCAGGTTCTGTACGTCACTTGCTCTAATATCCACTAGGTTCTGTATGTCTCTTACTCTAATATCCACTAAGTTCTGTGCGCTCTTCACTCCAATATCCACTAGGTTCTGTACGCCCCTCACTCCAGTATCAGCTAGGTTCTGTACGCCACTCACTCCAATATCCGCTAGGTTCTGTACGCCCCTCACTCCAATATCCCCTAGAAGTAAATTCTCCTGCAGCTGCAGTTATGCAGTAGCTCATCCTTTGACGTCCAAAGCATTACAATAGTAATATTAATTCTGTGGAGTATTAGTTTTATCGTCAGCAGTAGTGCTCTAAATTCAATCATTATCGTAAGTCTTCTGTTCAGGGAAAATGGTGCTACGCAAAATCATGTAATTCATAGCGAATACCTTTGTCTGCCTACGCGTCTATGCTCTAAAATTTTAACAAGTCACGGAATTTATACAAGGCATGAATCTTTTGGATGGACGGTATTCTAATTCTCTCCTTGCGCGGTCAAAGATACTTGAAAAATTTGAAAATAAGCTCAGAACGCACAGTATTTTTCACTTTCGAGTGTCATAATTTATAGCGTCGAAATTCATTTGTGTACCCACATAACTGCACCAAACTGCATGGCTCGAGTGTGCAGCCGAACGGGTGACAAGTCAGTCCGTACAAAAGCCGTTTCGAGGTTTAGTTCTGTTTCTGTTCGAGGCTCAGTCCTTGGTGACAAAATTGTGATCTGAAGGCGAGTTGTTATGCGCTGTGGGGGATATTGATCGCCCGCTCTCTAGTCTGGGGACAGAGGGGTAATGTACGCACTAATTGGATAAACATATTAGGGAAGCTATGAGCTCTAACGTGATAAGGTCGTGCTCACATTTCCAAGCCTGTAACACGCCCTGCTACTAAGTGCTTGCCAAGGTCGGAAGAAGTGAACTTACTGTGAAATTCTCTGGTCAAACCGAAAGCGTTGCGTTCCGAAAGGCGGTCAGAAACCGCATTACGGTTGTGTTATTGGCACCTAGCTTCTGTGCAATGCGCACGGATTTTTGTGGGTAAAACTAGAAAGTTTTATTACGTTTGTGCTAATACTGTTCAGTGGTATTGTTCAAAGAAATAGATCGTGTTTCGAGTCCAACAAACATGGTTTAGATAGAATCTTTAACTTCTGTTGAACAAGTTAGCTAAATTTACTCTCACTTGTTAAGAATTCCTCTAGAAAAGCTTAAAGGTTTAGGAAAGTCCTGTGATTGTTTAATGGAAAGCCTGGCCCTGCCAAAAAAATTGGTAAAGGAACACCAGCACTCGATCATGAGCAATCAAAAATCAAATAGATATACATCATCACGATGAGGAGACTACAGATACATTTAAAATAATACAGACTCTAAAAATACCATGACTTTCTGCAAACCCAGTTTTCTGATTAATTTTTCATCACGCCTGCCTGCGGTTAGTCAAAATTCCCACGTGGCGTGAAAAAATCGGATCATTTTCGTCTGCGTCCTGGAGAAAATACGCAGCGCCTGACTTGTGCGCTGTCGCGTCAGTCCCCCCGTCACGAGGAGGTCATCTCAGAAAGACGATGTGTGCCACCGCCTGGGATTTACGGTCATGGGATGTGGGCATTATCGGCCTCGAGATGCCGTGAACGATGCAACAAATCTCGCTGATGCTTTCTGCACCTGAAATTCAGTTGTCTCTCTTTCTCGCTCAGGCGGAGAGTTTTTACCAGACCAAAGCTCTACGGTCATTGCCACTGTGGCTCCCGGGAGACCTCAAGGCTGTGTTCGTCGGCGATTATGTAGTTTCATTATTTTTTTTAATTTATGCAGTGTGAATCACTGCTCTTTAAGAGCCGCTCCACATAGCTGTTCGAGAACCGCTTCACGTATACTGCTTGAGAACCGCTTCACGTATACTGCTGTTTAAGAACCGCTCCACATCGACTGCTGGAGAACCGCTCCACATCGACTGCTGGAGAACCGCT
The DNA here is from genome assembly GCA_014899125.1 of Orchestia grillus. Classification (NCBI taxonomy): domain Eukaryota; kingdom Metazoa; phylum Arthropoda; class Malacostraca; order Amphipoda; family Talitridae; genus Orchestia; species Orchestia grillus. Next base: position 6,557 of record VOMN01061214.1, read on the forward strand.
CCACGATGCACGGCAGCAGACATTCGTTCTGCCGTCGTTCGGCCAAAAAATCAAACACGAAAAGAGCAAAAGTTTCACGCCATCCCTTCGCGAATTTGCATAAAAAAGCCCAGACACTTCGCAAGATCCGGGACTTCAATCGATTGCGTTGGCAGCAAATTACTTGTAACTGATTTGCTAGGCGTCAGCGACTTCGTTGTACTACTGAACGAACGGAAACGTTTTGGGGTTTATTCGCACCTGAGGTCCGCTTCAGCAAACTGGGCCTTCCTTCTGACACTGGAATAATTTTGCATTGGATTCGCGGACTCATATGTCGTACATATTCATGAATTGTAGAAAGAATCAGTTTTCTCTCAGGTCCAGTTCAGAACTTGTCTGTATCAACGATACCATTTGCTTACAATGCATCATCCTGGCACAGCTTTTCTTTCTTTCGCAGAAACTACGACTGGCCCATTTACATCGTTGCCTACTGATATAGCAATGTGTTAAGATTTTTTCATTATTTCATCAAAATCCTGCCGTTACTAATTGTTTATAATTTACATTATTATCATTATTTTGCCACGACAATTCCTTCAGAAACTGAAGCGTTAAGTTGGTGAGAGCACCTTGTGTTGTTTATGCTGCATATCTGATCAGCAACTATAATAGGACCCTATTCATTTATTGTTGATGTTAGCGTATTAATTAGCCAAAGAATATCATAGGTCTTTGAAATAATCATGATTTACATTAATTATTATATAATTCAGGGAATTTAAGAAACTCACGCTAACTCAGCCGTTACGCAAAACTAGATTCAGACCAGCAATTGAGTGAAAAAAATCAAAAAGTCTTCTCAAGAGCGTGGATATCATTATTCACCGTAATGAGCTTGTATTCTAGATGCTTACGTTGCTGCCAGTCCTGCCAATCCGATCTACCGTGCAAAAATTCCCTACGTGAATGCTTTTTCGAGATAATGCCGACGCCATGACTTGGCGGGGAGCGACGGTACGATCTAGAGCGCAACCAATTCGGTCTCAGCACCTCAAGCCTGACATTCATTCCGCACACTCCCCCGTGCGTGCGACCTCAAGTGAAATGAACCCGTTGGGTTTGAAAAGCAGCGGCTCTCGCATGCAAACTGAAGGCAAGCATTTCAATAAGGTACAATTAGGAGCGCTTGTACGTGGCAGTTGGTACTGTTTGTGCAACTGCTTCGTGCATATCCGATCTTGTTGAATGAAAAAAACGGCCTTCGGAGCTAATAGAGTCATTTTTCATGACTAATTCCTCTTGGCAAAGAGTTTTTGCGCCAAAATTCTGTCTCTTATGGCTGAGCAAATCCATCACGGTGATCACATGATGCGATCACTTGATCACAATTCGCCCCCTGCGGGCCGTGCTGGGCCTCATTGGAGCCCTGCCGGCATCGATTCTTCAATATGGCGACCTAATTAGCCGAGTCGATATGCCGGCTTAATGAGACGATTTAATTGGATCGGTCGTAGTTCACGATTGAAGTCAAACGCGTTTGCTTTTGGAATCATTTTACTCCAATGAAATTGTGGCTAACAACTTCTCTGCTGACACTGATTAGCGAGCTGGCTAAAGCTATAACAACTTCTGCAATGACACTGATTAACAAGCTGACTGCAGATATGCACCTTCTGCAGTGACGCTGATTAGCAAGCTAACTGCAGCTGTAGCACCTTCTGCAGTGACGCTGATTAGCAAGCTGACGGCAGCTGTAGCACCTTCTGCAGTGACGCTGATTAACAAGCTGACTGCAGCTGTAGCACCTTCTGCAGTGACGCTGATTAGCAAGCTGACTGCAGCTGTAGTAACAATTGCTCTGACGCTGGCTGAAGCCGTTGCGACTGCTGCATTGATACTGATTGCTATTCGACAACAGCTGTTTCAACTTATGCCCTTTGATTGCCGACAATATTGTGATACATGCAGATTGTAAAAAGCTAACCAATGTTGATGCTTTTGCCTCTAAAATGTGATATCTACATCTATTTCTTTTCTTCATTCTATTGCCAATAAAAGGGTCTTCTTAAGATTATGCTGGGGAGTTAATTGCTGGGAAATGCTGTTACTTTTGCTAATAGAGACACTTGTTCTCACTGATTTTGTTGTTTTTCATTGTTGGGCTTTTGAGGATATTTTTCAAGTTCAATGATAATAACGAAAATTAAATTTCAAAGCTTTAGATGGTGAAAAAATAGTTCATTACTAAATACTTTCGAAGTGTCTAGTTCTTGAGTGGGAGAATTATCGGTTTAGAGAAACTTTTTGCATCGTCTGTGCCCCTAGAGCTCCAGCTATCCAATCCAAACTGCCCTCGGATAAATACGAGGACTATTCGCTCAAAATGCTCTGCCGGAATTGCCATCGCAATAGCCCATTAATGTTAGAAAGCGCTTTCTTTGTGTAAGAGCCACCGAAGAACCGGTCCTCCAGTTCATTAGACGCTCGTATATCATCCCGATGGTTTCACTTTTGCGGATTGCTTCTGTAATTTCATGAAGATATCGATCTGTGCATCCATCTCCGCGCAAGATGAGCTACTGTCAGGTCGGACATCGTTCGTAGTTTTTTTTCCTGTGTTTTCCATGACACAGAAACATGGACGTCATCAGCTCTGAAGAGGGACCATATATCGCTCAGGCTAGGACTCTCTGCAATTGATCTCCAAGCTTCAACTATTTCTTTTCCGTCTTCTTTCTTGACGATTTTATGTCATTTCTGCCTTCCGAAATGTCTGACTCAAATCTTGACTGCTGAATCAGCTATATAAAAGATCTTTTTTTCTCTTCGATGTTGTTTCTTGGAGTATTAATTGGTCCGTACATTTTTTCTCGGAATCTATTTCTTTTGGTGAACACACAGAGCTATGATCGCACAAGGAGTGACCTAAACATTTTGAAGCGAGTTGACTTGCTCTTAGTAATGTAAAGTTAGTTTCCTACGCTTGTGCGCAGGCTGGTAAATCCTACGCTTGTGCGCAGGCTGGTAAATCCTGCGCTTGTGAGCAGGCTGGTAAATCCTATGAAGTCATCTTAGTTTCAATACAAAAATAAGTGAATTGGTTAAAGTTACTCGACACAGTGATAGCTTCAATTCGGCAGATTATACAACATTTTGTTCAATGTTTAATTAAAGTGTACCACAGACTTGTATAGTGAAACATAGAATACTGAACATATGCGTACAGAGCACAGGCCTTAGGTGTATTTCGATGCGGTCTTCAGTTTCTTCAGTGGCTAGTATGGAGCAATGAAGCTGAGAAAGTAAGCGGCAGTATCCGAATATGACGTCACTGGAATGGTGGAAGTCGTGCGTCATCGCGGCGGTGAAACATTGACGAATCGATGTAGGCGGTGAACGGCGCCCTCATCAAATGTTGGACCAAAAGTTCGTCGGTCGCGTGAAACGGACGCAAATTCAACGTTTCTTGACCTCAAGTCCTGAAGGTTTTTAAAATGGCTAATTTGAAAAACGCAAAAATCTCATTAACGATAGCGAAATTAGGATTAAAAATCACGCTAGAATAATATTAACCTTATCGAAATTGGAATCAGAAAGCCGAGTGGAAATAACACTATCCTAATCGAAGTTTAGGTCACAAACCACGCCAGGGTACTAACACAGGGTTAATCCGAGAGAGCTTCAAAGCACGCAGTTTGCGACGGCCGAAAACGCGAAAATACATAGGGTCTCGCGTAGCTGATGAAACTTGACATATTTCCTACTTCTACATGTCATTCTCACTAGGAAAGACGTACGGTGGAACAAGTGTTTTAATTACTATCAATTTCGGATGCATTGTTAAATAATAAGGATGAGGTGTGTAGAAGGGTGCTAAAAAAACTGAGCAGTCTCCAAGTCCTTTGAGCGGGGCTGACTTATCACAGATACGAAGGTGTATTATTCGTCTCTTTCGTCCGTTATTCCCCTGAATCACTGAGTTCCTTTTGATGCAGTGACATCTTGAGCTATTGAAATAGTGTTTCATTGATAACTATAAGTGATTTATAGTTAAATTAGTTGCATTTAGTTTTATGTTAATTTCCAAAGCTAGCTATTCTCGACCGAACAGATCTTGTGACTCTAGTACTCAACCTATAACGATAACCATAGCTGTTTCCCCGCGTGAAAAAATGAACTAATAGTATCACCATTTTTGTAAGAATAAAAATTTATTTTTTGTCCATGTGAGAAGTAAACAATGAACAAATTTAAATACACTACATGGCCATATTTTCAAAAAAATTCCCGTAATAAATGAACTATTCCTCCATCAAATGAAATACAGAATTCGACCCTCCTGTACTGATTTGATGGATGTCATGTAAGCACCGGGATTTAGACAAGTTGTGCTCGAAGCAACACGACGGAAAAAGTCACTTCTGACTATGTTGAGAATGTTCTTAATTTCATGAGGCAATTTTTTGAGCATATGAATTGTGCATTTCGCGTAATGCTGCGCACTTTTCTCAGTTTTTCCAACTAATAGTAAAGTATTTTAAGTAATAATCCCCTCCACTGGACATCTTTAGCTCATTTGAAACAGTTTCGCCGCAAAAACATCCATGGCTTCTGGTGCTTTTGATGTATTATTCACAATGTTACTGTAGAGTGATTAATTTTGTTTAAGTTCACGTAATTACGCAAATTTTGATCTGTTGCTGTCACGGTGCGCTAAAAAAGGAAGACAATGAAGCACTGCTCTAGGAGACAAAAAGAGAGGAACAGTCTTTTGAAAGTATATTGAGCAACAATGAAACAAGGGCTTTGCTCTCTCTTGTAGTGCTTGGCATTCCAGCTGTGGCTGACCTGTGCGATGAACCACTTTGTAAAGGGTCGCGGCGCTCTACGGGGTGTCCCAGAAAAAAGGAAACCCATTTTCAAA
>VOMN01061215.1:0-13244 GCA_014899125.1 Orchestia grillus
GGTGTGTGTTGCTGGTGTGGTGGTGGTGTATGTTGGTGGTGCTGGTGTGTGTTGGTGGGTGTTGGTGGTGCTGGGGTGTGGGTTCCTTTCGCCCCTAGCTTATTAGTGTATTGGCGGCCGTCAAGGAAAAACATTAGTTGTTGCCTACCTTGCAATAACGTCCGTAGTCGCGCATCAGGAAGATTTTGAAATATTTTGAATCTGAGTAGAGTTACTATGTGCAGGCAGCAACTTTGAGCTTATTTCGTAGTGTGATGCTTAAATAACACTCTAACCAACTTGTCCCTGAATGTTGTATCCGCTACTTTTGTATTCAAAGCAGCGTAACCCATTTTTTTCATCGCGAGACAAGATTCTCATGCAGGGAACCGTTTTTTACGCTACATCACAGTTGCTGCTCGGATATGTTCTTCTCTACAGTCCAGTTATCGTTCTAATTTCGATTAATCATCGAATGTTTTTCCTGATGAGGCCATTGGCGCGCCAAGCGAGCGCATTTCTGTTGGCAACAGAAGACACCCTCTGCAGCATTCTACGTACGATGCACAGTGTGATTGTTACGCTGCGTCTCGGCCCCAGCGCTGCGTTTGCACTTGCCTGTTTCCAACCCAGACGAATGCTTAGCTTTGGTAACGTAGCCATCTCGTACTGAGGCTCTGTTCTGCGTCCCTTCTCCCATGCATACTAACATCTCGGTTGTGCTATCGTGACCCCCTTACACCCCACATTCAATGACCCCCACCCTCATGCGGGATTAAATGGGTTGGCATCTCTCACCCAATGAGAAGACCGCAGGATTACCTGGATTTACCAAGAGATTACATGCTACGGAAACCGAAATTCTGCAGCTTTGGTAATTGTTGGGACCGACCAATCTGTCTAGAGCAGAGCGCTGCTCTTTTTCCTATTAAATGCACCAGAGCGTCACAACACGGACTAGATCGTCAATATTAGTGGGCATTAAATTGGTTTAGTCTTAATTACGTAGCGAAGTGCTGTGCGTCGCCGCTGCCCCGTGGCTTCATATGGTCTCGTTAACCTTGCGTAGCTCCTTAATTTAGAATGTACAAGTGTGCGTTGCTGAAACTAGCTCCTCGGCGTGCGTGTCTTAGGTGACCTAAACGGTCATGTGTAGAAATCTTCAACGTCACGCGAAGGCGTGCGCTGTGATGACTTGTCAACGCGTGTTTACAAAACGAGTACAGTTACCGAGCTTTAATGTTCGCGGGAGATAAATTGACTCGCTTTCAAAATTCATATTTTCGATCAGCGTTTTTGATGACTTGTCGCCGATGACGGTGACGCAAGCAGCTCTGCAACACAGTGTCGTCTTCCATCGCTAATAAAGTTACGTCTTATTGCTTCTTGAATTAACTGCATGGGCCGAATTTTCCATCTTAAATCAACGAAACACTGAGAAAAATACCGGGTTGCACATTAAAACAAATAGTAAGGCTCATTACTTACCTCGTATTTCGACTAAGCTCGTGACCTTTTAATTACAAGCGGCGTCACAGGCCTTGTCCGATTCAAAAAGGCCTATTCTACTCTGCACCTCCCAGTTCCAGGTGCCGCGGTTAGGTCATACGGGACTAGTCGAAGCCTTTAGTGTACGTGGAGGATGTTCATTTTTGTACTACTAACACCCGATGGTATTTAGGTTTTATCGCTATAAACTCCACGTATAATCAAATTATAGAATTAGGTCTAAACTTCACCCAGAGGTAAAATTATTCTTTCTATTAACCTGTTAACGGTCACCGTGTTGCATTCACACACACGGTATGTGTCATCGACAGCGATCGTGTGAATGCAACAACCATGTGGACATCATATGATGTCAATACCCGTTAACAGGTTAAAATTACGTTCGTAAATGCTGGTTGTTGAGATAAAACGTTCACTAAATCCGTGAGTTCCCCTGCCTTAGGAAAGGATTTAAGAAAAATTGCTCCTCCAATGTGAGCGTACTGGTACCTAGTTCGTTCAATAGTGATCCAATGTGTGCACTATAGAAAGCTATAATCCATCTAAAAGATCTCCTCGAATTAAGAACTTCATTTAGGTATTTAAAAAAAGTTTTACCTGAAGAATTTGTTGAAAAAAAAATCTGGGTGGCGCCTCACTATCAAAGATGTCCCACTGGGAAAAACGCTTCCAACACCATTTGTAATCATTAGCCAACTTCCACAGATTACCTACAAGCCTAAATTAACAGCCGAAATCGACAGCTAGGTCTGGAGAGCAGGACAGATCATTAATATGATCAAAAGGTGATTTAATGTAAAATTTTCAACAGAAGAAAACATCCATTTCACCCTTCTGATTTTTTCTTAAATTAAAACCTCGCTCGCTCAATGACAGGCCTATGTGCGCTTCAAGGACTCGTATCTATCATCTCCAGCAAAATCTACGGTATCATATTTATCTCAATAACAAAAACCTCAGATCATTCCCAATTGTATTAATCACAGTTCTCGATAGCTATAAGTATTAGCAGCCAAGTAACGTAGATGGATAAACAAGAAAATTCACAAGCCACGAGCCAGTCCTGAAGCGCATATCACGCCCAGTGAAGGAAGTAGTGGAATTCGCTGGTATTTCATGCCGTACAGTTATGCGGGTCTTCCAGCGATTGAAACAATTCAGTAAATAAGGTAACTCAAGGCCAACTCTGGTCGGAAGAAAGTTCTAACCGATAGGGTCCGCCGCTGTGTGTCCCGGATAGTTGATCAGAATCCCTTGCTATCAAGGATGTATCTACTGTAAATCTCAATCATGGCCCTACTTTTGGTGTTTTTGAACTATCTCATCGACGGAAACTCAATGGAATGGATATAAGAAGCAGAGTAGCTCGTAAACAGCCGATGTTAACTCCTGCCCACAAGATTACTCGTACTGGGCCAAAACACACGCACATTGGACTGTAGAGGAATGGAGGAGTATCATTTGGTCAAAATTATACCAATTCTCTCTCTATAGCAATGATTCCCGCCGTCGTGTTCATCTAAGACCACGCAAAGCCTTCAACGAAGCCAGTGTACAAGTGACGGTACAAAGAGGTCTATCATGTTCTGGGGCTGTTTCAATAAAACAGAAGTGTAACCTGTAATTGAGGTATCTGTCGAACTGAACCAAGATGGTTATACTGAGCTGCTAGATAACCATTTTTTTAAATTTGCACAATATGTGAACGAAGAAATGCATTTTTCGTTGCCTATATTTCAGGATGAAGAACTGCCGGGCGCATCGGGCTAGAACTGTCATTAATTGGTATGACAGTCATTCAGGATATGACAGGCATCTAGATTAGCCGCTTACCCCAAACAAAATGGTAATAGAAAGTTTGTGGGACCCCAAAGAATGACAAGGTAAACGCCGAGAAGATCGTCCACGCACTGTGGCTCACTACGAGATCGATAGATATAAGAATAGTTTTAAGCCGACCAGGTATACCGTAGGGAACTCGTAGATTCAATGCCATGCAGAATTGCTGCCATTATTCCTGCTCGTGGAGTCCTACACCATATTAGTATTAGGTGAACAGTTTTTTGTGAGTGGAGCTGACCTAATGTAAGATTAAATTAATATTTTCATGTCTTCCCGCTGCTTTTCGTAACATTACCGTGTTCATTTCCAAGTAACACGCGATTAAAAAAAAGATATATATGGCTGAATCAGGATTTCTAACAATAAACCTACATATATGACGTCAGTGCAATATGCATTCGATACGGGATCAGAAGTTGATTCCCTATTGTTACACAGCAGCACAAAAACCAAAAATTATACATCTTATGAACATTTTTTGGGGGCTTCATGGCGCACTGGCGCTGCGATCGGCTTGCAGCTGGGAGGTAAGGGTTCGATTCGCGACTGGGGCAAACTGATTTTCACGGAACCACGGATTGCTTCGCTTCGAAAAGAAAACTTGACCCTTGTAGGACGAAGCTACTTTAGCAGCAAGTCTTCATTGAGATTTGGAACAAAATCTCGTAGCAGCCTCCTGAGACCGGGGCAGGAGGCTGCGTTCAACTTTAAACGAGAATCTAGCCGCAGCTTCACGACACAGGACGATTTAGTCCCCTCAGGCCGTAAAGGGTTAACCCCTCTCATTCCACACATCTCTCACGCGTCAATAGGTATGAGGCATTGACAACCCAACCATGCTTCGTATGTCAACTGTGTTGGAGCTAATAATGTAGTAGTAGTATAAGCAGTAGAAGTAGTGATGCCAGCGCTCTATATATATATATGTATGTATATAATAACCTACACTATCTCGCACCGAAATAGAAAGGACCATTAAGTATGGACTTGAAAGAACGGGGAATCTATGCACAAGATGGGTTCCCACACGAGATCCTCTGCGCATGTAGACAGTAAGTTGAGAAGAGAAAGGAAGAACAGATAAAGAATGATTAGTAAAGAAGGCATGAAAATGGAAAGTATGAGTGGGTCTTTCTAGCAAAATAATTTTGCTTCGTCCCCCGAGAGCAGCGGGCCGCAGCCAATACCGAGCGCTGCGGGAGAACGAAGGCATCGTCCCACACTCTAATTCTAATTCGTCGAAGACTAAAGAATTGTCCGAAAGGACCGGAGAACTAACTGCTCAGCCACATGAAAGTGATTAGGCTGTATAACAATTTAATGTGTACTAGAAATGCCAATCTCAACTATTGGTAACACGATTTGCCGGTTCACGTCTGAATTTTTCACATCCAGGGCGTCTATTTAAAATTTGAAACCGTGCGGGTGATCATATAGTCCGTAAAGTGAAAAAAAAATCATCGGGTGACTCGATCTGAATTTCAAAATTATTTTGAGGCAGCCTAGACAAATGTTTTCAAAGACACAATTCGAAGAGCTCTTCGGAACGAGAGGTTCTGTCACGGCTCACCCAGAACATGCTCTTCGTCATAACTAATTCATCTAAGAATTAGTATGGAACGAATTAGTATTCGAATTAAATAAGATATTCAATTTTTTATTACTTTGCTCTCGTGTAATTAAGGCATATCAAGTTTGCATCACGTGTCAGGTATTTAATGCACTCACTGTACATGTTAAGCTTTGTAACAATACTACCGTGCTTGATAGTTTAACTTGGTATTATATATTATTTCTATTTTGAATTAGATGTGAACATGCTGTATTCAAAGCTTCACGTACTATCTCGCAGTTAATCAAAGTATTGCCTTTCTTGCTGCCATGCTATTTACTCCGAGGAAATTTGACAAAGATATGCATTAATGATCATTAATTGATACTCTAATGACAATCCTTCTACTTCATTTCTGGTAAGTGCTTGATGACATCTTCCTGAATTTGCGAGTATAGTTTTTGCTTCTCCTGAAGTTCCGATGTTTTCATTCAAGTTCTGAGTACACAGCATCTCATCAGTCGCAATTCTCGAGATCAGGAAGTGGGTTACTTGGCCGTAACTTACCTTGAAATTTCCTCATTTTTGAGGATAGGCAACTCGTGGGACCCTCAATTTTTGGCCCCAAGTTTGGCTGTGAGTTGGTAGCACCGCGAGCCTTCTAATGTTATTCCATTATCGGCAAGACCAAACTTAGGGACAAGTTTTAGGGATAGGCCCTTGCTGTCTCAAGTCGTTAGAAGTTACCCAGAGCTTCTCTTTCGCCATGGCCGAGTGGAGTGCAGATCATCGTGGCGTTCTATCATCGTCCNCCTGCTGGGAGCGTGCTGAGCGCGGGGAGTGCCCCTCTTGTTCTTGGCGTCCGATGGAATTTTAATTGAGTTTTGGTGTACACGATCCCTTCCAATAGATAATAATGCCTAATTCTTCCATGAATTGCTTTCGAAGAGAGATCTTTTATTGAAGTTTCCTTAGGGGGATTTGCTGAACAGGATTTTCCGTGTGGTTCGTAAGGACTGGTGCCCCTCGGGGATAGGTAAGATTTTCGAGCTGTACTAGTTACTTAGGCTCCACCAAAAATTTACAATGTAAGCTGAAAATGATTTAGAAAGGGCCACTGAAGCAGAAACCTATGAGATGCGTCCGTTGTAAAGGCATATCAAGGAAGTAGTACAATTAATGAGGTCCAAAAAATAGAGTTAATACTTAAAAAAAAATACATCTTTGCTGAACTTCACCACCTGTGAGGGCAAAAAATTAGGAAATACTGACGAAATTCGTGATTTGTTGAATATGAAAAGTATCAGCCACTTCACTCGACTCATGTATTTTCATATACTTTTTTGTCTTGCCTTTTAGAGGAAGATGTACCGAGTGTACGAGACGCATGCTTGCATCGGGTCTTATTTCATTAAGAAAGTAATGGAAGGATTTGCCCGGCACGCGAGTAGAACGTTCTTGCTGTCAGCTGTTGTTTTTTCCTCGGTTCTTTCTGCGGTGGAGGTAAGCAGGCCTGGCGAGCCTTCCTGTGATCAGATGACCTCGTGTATGTAGAAAGCATTCCATTACCGTGCCACATTGGTACGCTTTCGCCATCATAATTACGTCTTTCAGAGTTTTTCTTATGTGGAATTATAACATTGGTCTTTCAATATCAAAGAGTATATTTTCTTGGTAGTTAGCGATGCTGACGCTCGCCATGCAACAAGTACATGTCAGAGAGAGGGGGAGACAATTGAGCTAATTTCACTGGATGGGTCATAATGTCTCATAAATTAGGCTCGGCTCTATACGGAGCGGGATGACTTATCAGTCTTTCTCGACGTTATCAGGCGTTCTTTTGTCGTAAAAGAAAACATTTTTTCTATCTTGAATCTTACGTGGAGGTGCATTTGCGTTCACACCCTAAAATTGATTCTATCTACAGTTTTTTATCTCTGATACTTATTTGCGGAGCTTTTTAAATTTGTGCTTTATAATTCATTTCCGACTTTCTCGCATATTCTCTTGCCACTTGGTCTCTCGCCCGTAGGGGCAAGTGCACTCGCCCGTGTGGAGGGACTCAGGAATGGCTTTCCTCTCAATTACAGACTTTTCTGGAGTCAAAGTCGTGGCAATTTCTCGATTCCAAGTCAAGATAATTTAATTTATGAGTCCATTAGGATTTTAAGCACTGTAAATGGCACCTCCAGCTGCTCTGTTATTACGCCGTAAGGGTACCTGGAGCTCTAATTAACCTGTAATTACTCCGTAATTACAGAAGAGAACACTCTGTGAGGGCTCGCTCATGCCGCCCTCATGGTGCCGGACTGCCGGGTACACGTGACGCTGAAACTCTCAATCACGCACCGCTCTACTGGTAAAATTCAGCCCTGACCGCCGGTGCTGCAAGCTCCATTCACTCGTCGTCATCGCCGAAAGGGAGATATTTCCGTTGCAGGGTGGTCCAGTCTAACGTTTTTAGCCAAACCTCTCTCAATCGATAACCCTACAAATAAATTGAGAAAATAAATCGCCTGCATGACAATGAAGTGTAGACAACTAGAGCACCCGTAGCCTGTTGGGTCACTATTGTAAAGCCCTGTTTAAGCAGCCACCGATTCCACTATCCTACTATTTTATAATGGCCCAGTGTTGCTTGGTTAGTTGGTCCGTTTATCCCTCCATCACGCACTTGAGGAATTAGATAGGAGAAAATTCCCGGGTCCGTATTTCTAACTAATCAGCCAGACTGTCAGAGAAGGCAGTCCGTATCAATGATACTGCAGATAACAATATTTCACGTCAGATTTACTGTAAATAATAGGGCGTCTTGAGAAATTAACATCGCTTCTCCGCCATTGTTGGCGGAGGACGTCTACTAGTTTTTTTCTCAACAAATATTCAAGGAAAGAAAAAAAATGCACTCTCTTTAATCCTAACGAACTGTACCTATGATACGATGGAAAAATCCTTATATAATTGCTGAGAGATGAGTTTTGAATTTCTGCCTCATGTTATTACAGAAGTGTGCACGGTTACAAGCAAGCGAGATGATTAGAGTTTAGGATAATACTTTGTAGACGACCCGCTGGGTCAAATAAAATTTGAGTCATGAATTGTTCATTAATAGTCGAGAGTACAGAAAACTTGACTCATATAGGCAAACCGTATCCAGAAATACATCCTATGCAGTTAAATCGGTATCCACAATACAAGATTAAACGAAGAGTATAAATTTCAAATATCTCAGAGCCGACAGACAAACGTGCACACGGTTTCAAGCAAGCAAACAATCAAGCAAGACGACCAGAGTTTTAGTATTATACTAGATAGATAGGTGGATCATTATTTATTAGAAGATGGGACGCCCGAGGTCCCTCTTGTAAGGTGCATAATTTGAAACGTCTGCAGTTTTGTTTTTCATTTATTTAACCAAAGCTGTCGCGCGCTTAGACAGCGCGCGTTATCAAGGGAAGAAATATCGTAAACTTTCCACGTATGAGCTGTACATCCGTAAGTAGACTACGTCGAAATTAAGAAACGTAATGTTGAGGATTAAATTAGGCGAAAGCAGCATTACAAAGTGCTAAGAAAGAATTTAAATTGAAAGAAAGAATATCATTGAATGCAATTAGTAAAATTAATTTGATAGTTCGTATACTTCTGGAAATTGGAGCGACCTATTTATAGAATTGGAATTATATTTAGTATCAAAAGCGTCAAAGAAGCGTCTAGGCTGTAAATGAGGGTTTTTAGCTCAAATTTTTTGGTTGCTCTAAATTTACTTGAAGTCCAGTTTCAGCAATATGCATAAACGCAAGGGATGATTACAGTTACGCCCGAACTGAATACTGCTGCTAAATTATTTTTTCTTCAATTTGCTTTCTTGTTTCACCTATGTATACATTATTACAATTTTTACAACTCGATTAGTATACATCTTTATTTTATTATTCATCAATTTTATTTTTAAGAGAACCGAAACTTCTTCCTAATTTTCGGAAGTATACGAACTATCAAATCAATTTTTGCAAAATTGTATTCAGTGAAATTTTTAATTCAAATTTGAATTTTTTTTTCACACTTTGCAACCCTGCTTTCGGCTAATATAATCTTCAATATTATGTTTCCTAATTTTGACGTAGCGTATTAACGGATGTGCAGGTCATATGTGCAAGATTTTCGATGTATGAACATACATCATACATACATCGGTATGTATGAACATACATACCGCGCTCTGGCTAAGCGTGCGAAAGCTTGGGGGTTGAATAAATGAGAAAAACAGCAGGTGTTTCGAATTATACACCTTAAAATATAAATCATATTATGTACCTAAGATACAATGTTATTCTACCACATTTTCGTACACGAGTATTATTAAATTTCGTATTGTGTCTATGATATGTTTTCCTGCAATATTTAAAATCGGTGGATTCATTTACTTTTATAGATGTAAGGCAAGTGATATGAAATTTAATTTCAAAATCTTGTGGGATTTATACGCATCAAAGCGTCAAGCTTTCGCACAATGTCCCGGTTGTCTCCATTGAGAACAAGCGAACTCCCAAAGGCAAGTTTTAAAGTTTGATCGTCAACTTGGCAGCTCTCACTGACGACCAACAGGACGCTGTTTGATTGCTCGGTACTTGGATACATTCAAATAGGTGACGTCCAGGGCTCATATTTCAAGGAACTTTATAATTACCTTGAGACTTTGATAGCTAAAAATCTCAGAAGAATTTGTAAATTAATTTCAAATCACTTTGGAACCTGAGGGACATTCAATATTTGGTCTTATAGATATATGTACGATGGGAAAAATTCTATATTAACGATTTCATCCTTGCAAGGGAAAAACTCGCGGTATACAGCGAGGTTAATTTAACATAGATGAAAAAACATCAGTTTTATCTCTGTGTTAAAAGTAAATTCAATTCGCTAATGTGCTCAGCACGATATAAAACGGGCACTTTTACAGGAAGAATCCTACGATCGTATTGCGTAAATGTCTTTTATGTGATGAGTATTGGTATGTATTTTACTTCATCATTCGTAACAATGCTTGAGCTTTCATAGCGTAACTGAAACGTTCGCAGTTCTTAACACTCACAACGCGATCCGATGAAATTACATTCGTGTCCATTTACAAGAGCTTACTTCGGATAATGAATTTCTGCAGCAAAGAAAGAAAAAGCTTCCTTAAGAGAATCACGTTGAGTTATGTCTCATAAAACAGTAAATTTGTTCCTGTTCTGCTAACTAGCCCCGTCTCTCCTCCGTTCGCAGCATGCTGTGTAGCAAACGATCTTTTGATCACACGAACCAACTATCTTGGTAATTGTGTGAATGACGCATGCAGTGGAAGCAGTGCCGCATGGCACGCAACCTGCTCCACGCGCGCTCTGTTCAAAATAAAGCCGGGCTATTTCTGCTATCTGTGAACTTTGGGGCTGAGGGAGCGGGTCTGTGCAGCCATTACACGCTTTACTGCCGCGCCTGATCTGTTTCTGGTAGCCTTTATTTTCTTGCGAGCGTAAAATAGAAATTGAGTTTTAAAACTTTACCCTTGGTCCGTATGAAAGCTTCCGAACCTGTGCTGTACACGAGACGAGTGTTGGCAAGGTCGCGGTGTCCGGTGGTTTTCTTTGTAAGCTCTGTACACGAGAGGATAATTGAGAGAGGTAGGGGAAAATAATGGGCTTAATTCAGTACAGAGAGAGGGGTTAATTGGATTATAGGTGTCGTAAAGGAGCCGGTCGGGGACGTGGGTGTGCAGCCCAACTAATGTCGACTTTGTTTTGACGTGTAATCCTATCAAATTTGTCAGTTAATTTCGTTCCTGAAATCCTTTATCATTCTTATGTTTCATGATGGTGAAAGTGTTTTCACCATCGTTTGTAAGGCTTCTTCTGTGGTTATTTCTCAGTATTGTTTATGTTTTCATGACGGTGAAAGTGTCACAGTTCAGATTACCAAAGTCACAGCAAAGAACCTCAGCTTTGGAAGAGAATGCAATCGTTGCGTAGTCCGATTCACGTTCGTGGCTCGCTTCCAAACGCGACGTTTGTTTATCCTGAATACGATGGAGACTTTCACTCTCTTTCTCAACAGTTGCTACTTCTGCTCTGCGAAGCTCTTGAAGTTTTTCATCAGAATGGATTCATAGAGCTTGGCTATTTACCTTACACAGCTTCCTACCACGAAAGGATTTGTTCAAAGCTGTAACATCATTGAACATATCATATGTAGACGTATACAAAACAAAGTTCCTCGTAATTACAAAAGCTGATCTCACTACTCCTCCGTGCACATCCAGTTTTCTCGTCATCTGCGAGACTTAAGTTCTTTAGACGATATTGTTCCAAGGCTGAGAACTTTAGTTGGTGTTAAGCTCATTGTGCGGTGTGAAGTTCAGTCAATCTTCGACTTGAAGTTGATTTGCATAATCTTGGCACTTGGCTACGATGGCTTGTTCCTTGCTTATTCCCTCGTAACCTTCACACTCCCGCGCTGAGTAATATTAACTCTGGCTTACGAGGCGGGACTTTCGCGGCAGTAATGTGGTCACGATGCTGCTGACGGGAGTGGTGTGCTCAAACGTGCCGTCTAAGCGGGAGTGATGTACCGGAGCGCGTGCTCTAATGGGAGTGATGTACCGGAGCGCGTGCTCTAATGGGAGTGTTGTACCGGAGCGCGTGCTCTAATGGGAGTATGGTACCGAAACGCGGGGCCTAATGAGAGTAGTGTACCGAATCNATTGTACCGGAACGCGTGGCCTAATGGGAGTATTGTACCGGAACGGGTGGCCTAACAGGCCTCGTAAATCATACTCAAACTAACAGGCATATGTTAGTTGAGGTTCATCTTACAAGTCTTGCATACTTTCGTCAATATTTCGATGTTAGAAACGACTAGCATCAACATTAGTCTCTCAGAACCTGTGGTCATGAAACTTCCACTAAGAGGACATAACGCTCTTAATAAAGTGATCTTCCGCTCACCTCAGGGACTCGGCACTTCGGCGGTGTCCTGAACTTCCTGTAGAAGGTAATGTCGTCTTGAAGGTTAGCCCTTCTCGTAGATTATAAACGAATTGAATTTTTTCTGTCCCTGCACTCACCCTGAATTATTGAGGGTTGTACGCTGCTTACGATGAACTTTTTGCTCGAAGTGAGATTACTCTCAAAATTGGCGTCAGTGAGAAAAGTACCTTCAACACTTTGACTACGATTCTCCACAGAGGTATAATTACACGTCGACAAATCTCTCTACCGTGAATTTAAAAATGAAGGATTTTGGTTACACAAATTTGGTAATTCTATTAATTTTTTTTTTCTAATCAGATCTAGCTTATTCAATTGAAGAACACAAATTTGACGAAAACTCAAAAATTTGTATTTATACAGGATAGTGCTTTGGTTACATTAGGTAAGGTTAGATGATCGCGTGTACCATATATGACCCACTCCGGAGGCAAAGTGTTCAGCAAGATGCGTAAATATCCCAAATTTTTAAACGATACATTTATGAATTATTCTATCATCATGCTACTCAGCACTACTTCCTTCCATGCAAATATCACTCGAGGAAATTCAAGTTAATCCAGAGCTCGAAGTTGCGACAGCGTCCAGGAAGCCGTCATGGCGGCGCGTTTCACATGTCACCACGGCAGCCGCGTCCGCTGGGAAATTATCACACGTGAGGCCTGTTAATATTGATGAAGCAAGTCGTTAAAGCGGCCTCATTAGCGCGGTAACTTCGCCCAGGTGAGGGTGTTGCGTGGGGACGGGAGGGCTGCTGCGGGGCTTCAAATGAGCATTGAAGAGCTCGGGTGAAGATAATAGTCGCTTGTGACAGGCGGCTGAAGAGTGTCTGTACAGCGCTTCCCGTCAGGGTGCTGCTTCTGCTGAGGGCCGCAGTCCGTGCTGTGGAGACAGCATCCGTACGTAAAATAATTTCGCACATTTTAATTTAGTCTGTGTCGAAGTAGACAAGCAGATTAGCGCGCTGGGCGATTTGGTCCCCCGCGTCGCTTACGTGTGTGATCAGTTGCGCTTGGTTTTTCAAAAACAGCACCAATCGAGTAAACTAAAGCAGTATTTAGTTCTCGAGAGCTTTCGGCTGATTGCCGAGTAGCGTTCACTTCATTAGGCGCACACGCGCTTCATGTCTGACTGTGTAAGCTGCAGCCGTGGACGTGTTCCTAGTTGTGCTGTGCTGGGGACTGGTGCTGCACGACGGCTTGCCGCAGCGGGGGTGAAATCCTGTCTGGACTTCTGAAATCCTGTCGCCTCTTCCGCGTGCATCACCGCCTCCTCCTCTTCCTCCTCCTTTTCCTCCTCCTCTTTCTCCTCCTCTTTCTCCTCCTCTTTCTCCT
>VOMN01061224.1:0-13192 GCA_014899125.1 Orchestia grillus
GGAATGTTATGGCAAAACACAAAACCGCTGTCACTTCGAAAGTACTGCACAAATGTACTTTCTCTGGTTGGAAAGTATGATACCTTCACTCTTTATACAAGTGGGCTTTTCTCGTTCAATCTTGATGTTAGTATTTCTGAAGTTTTTTTGATAGGCCCGAATCACGTGCTAAATCATCCAACTCTCACCGCACTGTCTCACCTGTGACTGCACAAACAAGTTGCCACGTAGCACTAGATGAGTCAAACCGTGATCAGCTGGCGAGTGTTACTGCAGCTCACAAGTGGAATTTTGCTTGTCTGGAAGGTAAGCTGTGGAGAAAAAGCTTGACGTACCAGAAAAACGTACTACAGATTTGGAATCAGAGTGCGAATTCTAGTCTAAATAAGCTCAGAAATTTAACTCACGAGAAACTTTTTTCAAATTGTATACCAGTGAAAAGAATAAATGATGCGATGTACCGAAAGCAAAAGTACCCATTTTAAAAATTCTTATCAGAAACTTAATTGCATTTCATGAAAGCCTACAAAGTTCATGGGGGCCTCTGCCTGACTGAAACTACATTTATGGTCACTCGACCATAAATGTCATTCTGCCCTGCCATATCTCATGCCCTTAATTGGTGACCAGCGCAATTAATTTGCTCCTGTGATACCAATATTCTGTATTCGACCTGGATGGGATTTTCCTTAAGCCTTATGCCTATTACATTATTTTGGTGAAGAGGTTGCATTTTGCTTTGCATGAAGAATTAGAACAACATCCTCATGGAACTGGACCGTACGGCTCTTTTGGTCAAAAAGGTTTTACATTAGAACAATGGATGGGTCAAGTAATCCCTTTTGAAACAATCTATTTTTCAACACAGCTGATTCTAATTCGCATAGAATATTTGGCTCCCATTCAAATATATATTTTCATCAAGAAAATTACAGGTATTGGACGATGAAACAATGATTAAATTCTACGGGCCAGTTTTACCCATTCGTCGTCGGAGGGGTGCGACCAGTTCCGGTCCTTCTGCACTTAAAATCACTTCAAGAATTTGAAGCCTGTGTATGCGATGCAGCGTTCATCGTACCCTAGGGCTTTGATTTTTCGCATCCTTTTAAATATGGTTCATTAAAATTCACTCGAAATTCTATTATGATAGCGCTCAAAGAAATAAAATTACCTAATTCGGTTATATTTATTTTCATCTCTATTCAACATAACTGAAGCAACAAAAGTAGCAGGAGCGCCGATCTAATGGTAAAAATAATTTGAAGAATAAAAAAAGACTTATCGTAGAATCATGTAATTCATTTATAGGTTATATTGAAGCCATTGTCTGTTTTAAATTTTAGCTATATTATTCAAAAGGCTAAGTTTTTAATGCTGTTGATTAAAATAGTATCGTATCCCTAAATCAGAAGTGTACGAGAAAATCGTCCGTCGCAAAAATATTGGATGTTGGTTGGGTTAAAAGGGTTAAAATTTGGAAGGAACCGGTACAACCTGCAGCCGACTAAGCCGATGCAAGAAAGGATCCGTTCAGACATTATAACTCTTCGAAAGCACGCAAGAAAAGAGTAAAAGAAGTACTCGTCACTCTACAAGAAAATTAGCCGGAATCAGAGGTAAATCCGATTTCAATGCATCGATTCTCAAAGGAAAATTTCGAGAAGAATTCTTCATAAAATGTAGGGGAGGCACAAGCTTATTACCTTTCATGAAAAAATGAAACTTGACAGAGTTCGGCGTATCCTCAATCACACGAAGGAAGGCATGCTGCCCAACTCGGTCTTCACTGATGGGTAGACATTCGACGCTCAGCAGAGTCTCGACCACCAGAGTGATAGAGTTGAAACTAGGATGGGCCAGAGGAAGGCAGGAGAATGAGTCGACATTAAGCCTCACTGTCTATGATGGTGTGTAGATGTTGTGATCACTGCTGTAGGAATGTTCTCCAATTTTTTTCCTTCGGGATTATGATTAATTAATACCCAGCTGTATTATGATTAACGACCAGAACATTTTCAATCAATTCTTGTTTACTGAACATTACCTAACGTGTTTCACCTTGCCCTTTCCTTCGTAGGACTCGCAATTCGCCAAAGTTTTCCGATATATTTTTAACAGCGAACAATGTAAATTATTTCGTTCATTACATGTACTCGTTTGACCCATTGTACGCTGCATGCCGCTCGTGCTGGAATTCCATAGCGGCTCAAGTTTGCTTTCAAAAATAACGGAGGCCATCGTGAAAAAAACCTTTTCACTTGTAATTTCCTCTATTAAAATTTCCTTTCGATTACTCTTTTACTGATAAACCTGACAAAGCCTGTGTTGCCATAATTTTAGCGCTCCCTCTATGTTTCCCTCATTGCAGTTCTTCAAGCTAAACCTGGAGAAATTAGTTATTTAATTGAATCAATTATAATATTATAATTTTGAGGATTTTATTTGCCAAAATATATTTGATTTAAGACTTCTATTTTCATTTGACTTTCAAGACCAGTAGTTTTTTCTGATGAAATAGAATTTCCAGATATTAATTCTGCTTCTTATTTCAAAGATTATGCGTCTATTGATACGACTATTTAGACTGAACGAATCTCACTAAATTCAACTGGTTCGATTTTTTTAAGAGACACTCACGAGATCGAATTAGTTTGGCGTCTGATTTAACAAAGACAGACCAGATGTAATAAAACTGGCTTAATAAAAACAAAATTGACGTGATCGAATTAATTCAGTACCTTATTTCAAATGAGTCACGCAATTATAATTTTTTGATGTTTATTCAAATATATCGCATGTAAAGCAACATTTCAATTGATAAATCAATACATCAGAAGAATATGACTTAGCTGTCGTAAATGAAAATCTTCAAGCTTGTCAGATCTAATTCTGAAATAAAATTTATCACGCCGTTATGAAATCACTAGCGACCGTCTACATACATGCCCTGTTAATATCAAACAAACCTCATTTTTCGATTTTCAATCTTAATGTTCTTTTCAGAAGCGAGAGGTGTATTTTTCAAAGATTTTCATAATAAATGCAGAATGCGAATCTGACTCACGTAACATCATAGACCATTTCGTAATCACAGATTTTGCTAAATTTTCTCAATTTATAATTTGTCATCCGACAAACTGATCATATATATTACTCGTTATTCTGAAAATCTCTTTGAAAGCTATATCATTTTGAGACAACTTCAGATTTCATAAATCGCCATATCATCATGAAGGCATAAGCTCTCATTCTGAAAATCATTTTACAAAGTATCCATTTGGATATCATTCTGCATTCTTAAATCCTGATTATGGAAAACATTCAAAATCACTTCACAACTTTTTTTAAATCATTCTTTGAACTTTCGCGTTATTTTGTTCATGATCTCTCATTTGGTTGAGGTGACGTCAGTTGACCAAGCCAATCTTTTTGTCCGTGATGTTTAAAATTGTGACTTATTATACATGGAGAAAATTTACTAATTTCCTTCTGTTTCTCGCACAACCGAATTAAAGTCAATCCTAGCTTAATTGTGGTTAGTAAAAACCATTATATTCAAGTTTGTATGTAAGTGCTTTAATGTTTTGGACTCCTTTATATCGAATTTGGGCTTATTTGGTATTTTAATTCGTCGAATGACTCTAATATAATAAATCTCCTAAATACTTTTTAATATATTTTTCTTATGTATGAACGTACACTTGGACCTTCACGTTGTAATTTTGTATAGTCGAATTATTTACTATGTGAACTTTTGATAATTGACCTGTATTTTTTCTTTCAGGAAGCGATGATTCATTGCGGCAGGCCTGCAATAACTCACATCCATCTCAGAACTTCGGAAAACACTCCACAAATTTCATGCCAAACTCGTCGGTTGAAGCGTGTGCCGAGGCACATTTAGCGGCTGTCAAATACGAGACAACGACACGAACATGTGCGATCCAGGTTCAAATTCTACAACATCGGTCTGCACTACAAGAAGTTTGAGCCCCAGATCGACTCTCGTTGAACATTCGTCAAGCCCTTCTGCGCCGCTGTACTGTTATCGACCATCTGCTCACACCGAGTCAATAATAAGCTCACATTCGAACACATGAACAAGTCTAGCTTCGATTTGCGCATCAACTATCACGAGGAGTTCACCGGTCAACACCCATAACAGCCTGGTCCAGCCGTCAGCTCATAATCAGAAGAGTGCACCGTTCTTCAACCACACCATGAAGTCTCACGGCAAGCAGAAGATGTCGTCTCACGGTCCCGTCTCAGGAAGCTTCAGCGTAGCTCTGCAGGACTACCCGCCTCCGCTGCCGCCGCACCTGCTTAGGAAGCTCTCCTGTAAAGACACTACCAGCGTTGGCAAGGTGAGAAAAATGTCCAGTGCTCCCGTACAGTGGGCATCGGCCTCATTGAAATACCTGTACCTCCAAGAGGGTCTTCTTAAAGAAATAGTGCTTCGAATTCAGTGATAAATTTAACATAGAAGCGAAACAAATTTTTTAATACAAGTTCAACTGTATTAGCGACTTTTGTTTCATTTTATGATTATGTTTCTATCATGGTTTTGTTCGCAGCTCATTGACTATAAATCCTCATTTCTGTAGAGAAATCAAGAAAAGGTTACTGTTGTTGATCAAGCAAAACTTTTCTATATAGGGGCAAGGTTATTTCAAATGCAAATATTTGGTTTTGTGGACAATCTACTAGAATATAAGTCCTACTTTTCTTCTGAAATGAAGGAAAGAAGACATGCACAACTGACATCGACAAATATACGTGTTGTATGTGGATACCTGTGTCATATATTTGTAGGATCATGTTTGTAATAAGCTGTGAAATTGAAAAGACAAATGTATTCGAATGTAATTCCCGACGGTCATGAGTGGCATCATGCATTGGTGAAGGACAGCGCTCGTATTGCAAGGATTTCTGCGATGAGTAATGCGGATGCGCAATGAAGTATGGATGACCTGATGCGTAATGAGGTATGGATGACCTGATGCGTAATAAGGTATGGATGACCTGATGCGTAATGAGGTATGGATGACCTGATGCGTAATGAGGTGTGGATGACCTGCTGCACAATGAAGTATGGATGACCCGAGTTATTCAAACTATACGACTTTTTTACTATTCATTCAACATAAAAATTTATTGTTGGGACACCAATCACATTTTACGTAGTAATACCAATGAAAATTAAGTATTTCCTTACCTCGAGGGCATAGTTATCCGGAGGATTTATTATTATTAACAAAAAAAAAGAATTTGTTGAAAAACACCAAGAATTTGTACGAAAGTTTTTATAAAAATAGCGTTGCGCATTTTGAATGAAGAGCCTTGGAGACATTTCGGAGCTCTATACTACCATCCATCTGCGAGCCCCCCTCCGTTAAAGGAGCCATGCATATGCTAACGTCGCCAAGTTGGGCAGTTTATGCAAAATGTCGACGTACGTTCACCCGAGCACTCAAACGCTCCAGAAAAGTGCACGATGGAAGGGGTTCTCTTACGTAATTGAAGGGCAGCGAAGGCTCGTCGTAACTTGGGTCCATCCAAGTCATACCTAAGGTGTGAGAAATGGGTGTTCTCTTTCCCGGTGCCACGTAATTTCACGATGGGGATTTTTTTGCGCCTTTTGGAGCATGTCGCTTAAAATCAGTGAGGGACGATACGAAAAGACGAATAAAAAGCGTGATGACTGTAGTTCTGGACGCTACATTCAAGCATCCGCCTCACACGTAAAGTCGTACAAGGTAGAGATGAAACTTACCAACACGCACACGTGTACGTAATCATGCTCACTAAGGAATGAATGCATTCGTTCAGGGCAATTCTCAGAGCATTTTTCCCTAAAATATTTTCACATTGTAGTGTAACCTAATAATGGTAAATGTTTTCGAGAATACCGAGTACAAAACTTAACATCATTTCAAACTCGTATGCAAGTTTGTCATTTTGAGTTGGAACTTCAAAAGAGAAGTGTGGGTTGGTTTGATTAGAATAGCCGGCAATGAAAGAATTTAAAGTGGTTGCAACGAGTATTTTGATTACCAGTACATCTACTGTTAGATATTCAATTCAGTTCAAAAAAATAATAGTAATCATACACCAAACTTTCCACTTAGGCTTACCAAGGCATATATTTGATAGAAAATCATTAAAATTATTTAGGGAAGCATGTGCAGTATATGAAATAGTTGCGGAGCTTAGCATTGTCGAAGAAAAACAATGAGTAAATTATTTCTGACAATGAATTACTATTCAGAACTATGCAAACACTGTTTTTCAATGCTCCCTAATTATTCTTAGAAATGAACCTCGTTAGGTTGAAAGACTGAATCAAGAGGAGCAGCGCCACAATGACAAAAATGTAAGTTAAAAGTGCAGAAATAATAATACAGAAACTTAGAAGAAACTTCTGGTAAAATTATTCTTGAAGCCTCAGTCGTCTCGTACGCAGAGAAACAACCGCAAATTCAACACCAGAGAAAATACAGTCCTCATCAATGAGCATTTTGAAAATATTTAGGTAACTCTAACTCAAGGTTGACAATTTGAATCCCAGCATAACAATAATAGTTTCAGCACCGCCTTAGTATGGTAGAGCGTGTCAAATCTTAGAGTACTCAGTACTTACTCTAAACTCCTATTGCTGTTTTGCACATCCGGGAACTGCACTTGTTATTTTCCCCGTTCTGTTTGCAGGTGAAAGTCCTGCTGAAAGTGTCCCAAGGAGGAGAAGTGCCTGGATCCAGCAGGGTTCTCAGTGTGGACAACAGACGTAGATGTGTGACGCTGTATGACCCTGCTACTCCTACAACAGTCCCTCCTCCTTCATCTCTGACGCCCACAAAAATCATCCAAACTGTAGCCATCCCGCAGAACGGAGCAACAGTTACGAAAGCTTTGAGTGGTGCACCCGAGGCTTCAAGTGGAGATCGGCTGCAGAATAATCAAGTAGAAAGACCTACCTCTGATTCTTTCCTTGAGACTCACGCTGTTAACACTAGTGAAGATGAAAGGCAGGGTAAGCCACTTGGCAACGAAGTTAATGGAGTAGCTAGTAAACCGAAAAAAGTACCTGAGAATACAGTAACGGTTGGGGAAATTCCCGTTTGTAAAGGTTCAAATTGTTTTAGAACAGTCGAGAGTTCATTAGTGCCAGAAAAGGGCAGTACTGTGAATGGGTCATCGTTATCAATAGCTCCAGCAAGCGTCGGCGACGTTAACAAATCAGAATCAGTTCCAGCAAAGTGCGACGGTCTGGAAACTAGTGCATCCGTTCAGTACATCAGAAGGGAAATCAGCGCAAGTGGCGTCAATGCCGGTAAAGAAGCAGACATTTGCAAAAGCAAGTCGACCAGTGATGTGGAGCTCAACTCTGGGCTGAAGCCGAACGACAGCGTGAGTCACACCCAGACAAACGAGGTGAACTTGTGCTCAGCC
This sequence comes from Orchestia grillus, assembly GCA_014899125.1. NCBI lineage: Eukaryota > Metazoa > Arthropoda > Malacostraca > Amphipoda > Talitridae > Orchestia > Orchestia grillus. The sequence goes on from VOMN01061224.1 coordinate 7,453, forward strand.
ACCATCAAAGGGGTGAGCGCACCTAAAATGTTCACCTTTGATGGCATCTTCACGCACGACGACTCGCAGGTGAGAATATGGTTTAAGACTTTGAGTAATGGCCGAGTAAAATTTGAGTCGTTCTCGATTTTGTCTATTTTTAAACTTTTGATTGAACGAATATATACTAAGAGGATTAATACAAGCATTTGAACTGCATGTTAACAAGTATATTTTCAGCCCTAAAAGGACAAACTTATTTTTTAAACGAGAGAATTACTGTGAAAATAGTCGTTCACATTTTATGCACTTGTGCATAGACACTCTAGCTCTGCACGAAACAATAAGAATTTAAACTAAACTGCATTTTTCTTAACGACCATAATTCTTGCCGATGAAAATTTAAGGTGCAAAATACATAGAGTTACATAATTCCCTGAAGTGGGCTTGTCGGTTGAATTGCTTGTGAAAGTGTTTCGGTCACGCCCAATCCACATGACGCAGCAATTTCATCTCACAAATATTTCAACGCTCGTAGACTTCTACCGCGTGTTACGCGTTCCGACTAGCTGAGTGACCATCCAATTAGCTCATCGTGACAAAAATTCTCGCTAAAAGTGCGTAGGTTACCATTTAGAAGGCCTTCCCACCGCGTAATTTACGTCCGGATTAAATTTTATAACAACACCCCGACGGGGGAAGACTGGCTGATAGCGGTCATTTAAAAGAGGAGGGCGCGAGTTTTGAAGCTTTGTATAAGAGGTGCCGCATTAGCATAGTAATCTGGCCAGCTACATAAACATGACTGGCCAGAGTAATTAGTGCAAGGCTCACGGGGCACAAGTTAAGCACGCCTAAGCCTTCTTATTCATGCAAAGCCGACGCCCGAATTTTGACTTTAAAAATTCGGAATATATGAGATGAACGAAGACTCCAACTTTCTTATTAATGTGCTCTATCTTCCACGCGGTAAATAAATTTCCTGCTAGAGTTTAAATAGCTCTATTTTAGCAAACCTTTTCAAACTATTATGAGAAGTACAGTATTTAAAAATTGAGTCAGGCTTTTGTGCAATAAACTTTTATAACTTTTACCTTGACAAAAATATCGGAGTAGACTCTAATATTGAAGTGTATTTTTTGATACATTTTAAAATACTTTTACTACAAGTGTAACATTCCTGTATTAAACTGAAAAATATTTCGGTGGTACGAAGAGGAATACAATTTACGTCTTATCATGGAATGTAGCTAAAACTGAATACATTAATTGCTTGCTTCTTTTCTAAAAATAGGCTTATGAGTTTAATTCTATAGTTTCTATATTGCCTTGGCCAGGGGGGTGAGAAATATAGTTTTTAACAAAAACTAAGTAAATTGTTGTAATCAGGAATGTGTTAGAATAATCTTTGAATATCGTGGTATACAAATTAGACCTGATAACAGGAATAGATACCAATTCGGGCAAAGTAAGCCCCAGATAACTCAAAGATGAGTTCATTCTTAAAAATTATGTTAAAAATGTGATGAATACGTGAATAATTTGCTTATAGGGTTTGGAAGCTGAAAACAGTACCCTCAGTTCTGAATAATGGGTAATGAATCATTGCTTTTAGATACTCTTTTAGAATCCTTCTGAAGAAATATGTAGAAATAATGCAACGCAAGTTCTATTACCTCTTACAGTTTGAAATAAAAAGAATTTGGGTTCAGATTATCGTATTACCCATAGGAATTGCTGTTCACCCATAGGAATTGAAATCTTTGAATAGAACTAATTTTTGGAATCACTTTTCGAACGTGACGTGAATTTCTTGGCTAATTTTGTTGCGTGCTCCAGACTGAGCTCTGCTCAGCCGCGCTCACGGACACCATCGCTGCAGCTCTCAGAGGAGCCCAGGGGGCTGTGTTCACCTTTGGACAGCCGCACCTCGGTGAGCCGGTCTCCTAAATTACTCTCAGCTAGCCGCTCGTCACATCATCTCAGAGTCTTAACCCTTAGCCTTATGTTATCGTTATCGACGTTGTTTTTGTTATTTCTAAGACTTAACCCTTTATCGAACATAAAAGCCTTAAGACCCCTTTTCATGTACAAAGGTGATGCTAGTTTTCGGCTGTCACCATATTGCAGCCTTGCTTCCGAAACTATTTGGTCGTTAAAAGGCTTACAGTATGCTATTCGTTCGTCATGGCGAAGGAAGTTTATCGAATTACTTGGCCTGCCATTCAAGTCGATAAGGCCAGATAAGTGTTATTAAGTCCCCAAACTTGAAAGTTATTTATCTCTTTCCCCTTCCGCTAGAACATTGCTCATAACTCTGTCAACAAAAATTTGTTGTAGAGGTCCGCATGAAATAAACTTTGAGATTATATTCTCGCAGAACAAACGAAGATGAATAGGAATTATATGAGAGTTCTTACTGTTCAACCCAAAACAGTTATTCATAGAAGAACCCGGTTTTGAAGTGCGTACTGGATTCGTGGAGCTCATGATTCACTTAAGTAGCTCAAGCCCCTCATAACAGAACGAAATTTGCGTAGGAAATGAACCGTAAGAGCAAGCGAAAGGCGCGGACCGTAAGGTGAGGCTGAGCGAAGTATGCCTGCAACGAGCCTGGCATGGCCCAAACTCCACCAAACTTGGCCAATAAACCTGATGAAGACTCCCCAAAAGTTGGACGATGGTGCACCACGCCGGCCCACGAAGCCTCGATTGGGCTCATGTTTTCGGAGGAGCAGGGGTCGACTAGATTGAATCATCCCCCCGCGTATAGCACAATCATTCTGTCGTGCGGGCGTGTGCACTGCGTACGCTGTTCTCAGATTGGCGGTTGCATTCATGAACTATGGTTCATGACTGTGCGGATCGATTGAAAGGCGAAATTTAGCCTATTTCTCGGCTGCTTCGATTCGTGAAAGTCATAAATAATTACACTTGATAGTTTCAATAATTACTTGTTTCAATTTCTTCATTCCAGGTACGGCTTGTGTAAATACTGTAGGAGATGAAGTGCTTGAGGAAACTTCAATTTAAATTCGGACACGTAATCACTTATTTCAAGCTTAAGCACTGAACTTTTTTATACCGGTGCTGTCTTTGAACCAAGTAGTGCGCCCCTCTCATAGGGTTGGTCTCCGCAGGAGCAAAACTATCCCAACTTTGCGAGTGGGAGCTAGACCATACGCTAGAGAGCAGTGCTCTGTCACTGCTGACTTCTGAGAAGCACCCAGAGTTCTCGGGACTTCAGGGTAGTAAACCAAAGTTATATTGGAAGGGAATCTGCTGATACGCTTCTTTAAAAGTCAACTTCAAAATTCTCGGAAAAATGAAGTTCGTGTTTCGGAAATCTCGAAAGGATTTTAGTTATTATTCGAGTTTTCTTTGCTCCATCAAAAATTTCTTATGTATTTTAGAATTATTGTGTTCCTTTCCGAATTAAAAAATACTAGACCGTGACGTTTCCAGACTGTGAATATTAGTCCGTTAAAAAGCATTTACCTTGAGTGCAATTATTAATAATTCTTCATCGTTTTTTTCTGATGTAGCAGATAAATATTTTAGTTGAAGAATGTACAGACATGCCAAAGTTTCTGCACGTTTCTCACTATGTAGAACAGAACAATTAAGTGCTCAAATACTTGCACGAGGGTCAAGTTATTTGTATTACTCTTCACGACTGAAGGAATACCCCGATTTCATCAGGATTTTCTATATATTTCCAATCTCTGTATAATGTCACGTGTTGTTGAAGATATTGAACACAACTATATGAAACTGTATCATGAAATACACTCTATTAATCTTACTGACATTAGTGGTACAGGTAACCTTATTGAGATTGATGATCCTAAAAACCTTACCGAGATTAGCAGTACTGGTATCCTCACTGAGATTCCTGTTACTGGTCGTCACTCTGACATTTGTGGCACTGGTAACATCAATGAAGTTATTGATATTCGCATTCTTCATGTTATTTTTAAAGAACTTGTTCTCGTCTAAATATTCTGCTTATTGAGTTCCCTTACCCACTTAAAATTTTGGAATAATATCTTTTTAACCACCTGTGATGAACTGACTAGTTGACGAGCATAAGTGAATACAAAAAGCATTGGCATTTTCTCCCTTGTGAAAATATAGTTATTGGAAAACACTAAAATTGGTTACTTTGCAGGTCAAAGAGAGACGATGATTGGATCTTCGAAAACAAGCCACACGCTGGGCGTGCTGCCATCGGCAGTCTGCTGGCTGTACAACGCCATGCAGGTAGCGTGGCTTTTGACAGTCGCGACTACGCAGACACCTGTCTTGGGTGCTGAAAACTGAGAAAAGGAGAAATGATGTTTGTCTGCCAATTTTTCTTAAGCCGGTGCATATTCATCGAGAATTAATCATTGTCGATGCTAATTCATCAGTTTATCCGTAGACGCCGGGGACTTTACAGATAGTAGTGAAAATTTATTAAACCAATGACGGTAAAAAATTGCAAGTCTGTCCGTTGCTTATATTATTTTATGACTTTTTCCTATGCAAGTATTAATTTAACAGCTGACATGATCCCAGCATCACTTGGGAGTCAATGCGATAGTACTGTCGATTAACCAAAAATTTTGGGAAAACTGCGGTGAATTTACTTGGAACGATAGCGAGACTTGGGATTTCAATTCAGTGTCATGAAGCAAATTTTTAGAGCATGTCGTGGTGAAATGTTGACGTTTGAAGACTTATCAAAAAGCACACATTATCAATTTGGGCGTCGGGAATATCATCTTTTTAAATGTTTCCTCGCTTTACTTTGTTTCATTGTCAATCAATAAGAAATCAATTTCATTTTATTCGAAAGAAATGACCATTCCCCCTGCACTCCAGACTTGACCACGTAAATGTCATTCTTGAGCTAAACAGTGGTGAAATTGCCCGATATTTCCCCAGTGTAAATAGAAAAACCTGTAAACGGACAGAGCTTGATGCTTCATTTTCTAAATGGTATTTCCCGGGATGACTTGAAACAAAATTTCTATGAGCTGAATTATTTGATGAATTCATTCGAAGAATCATTTTGTTGTAAAATGAATTTATCGGACCAACAAGTTGTGGTGAATTTAAAGTTCTCCTGCAGGTAGTTAGCGTTCTATTACATCTTCATTTCAAGACGTTCTAGAAACGAGTATTATTTAAATTTACTCAGGGGCTATAGACAATCATTTGCATTTATATTTGGGTTAAAATAATAATTTGCGATTTGAACTTGACTTACNTTTAGTTGTACTTTAGTTTAGGCCCTCTGAATTTACCTAATACTTTATCCACTTGAAAAAGAAAGAAGACCACCGTTAATTCAAGAAATGTTTCTGCAATATCACGAAGAATGGGTTGGAGCAGTTTAAAAAACGAGATAGGTAGTTTTCATTCTTTAAAATAATATTTTCGAGCTATCTTTTACTATTTTTCATTGTTAGTAAAGCTTTTTTTTCCTCGCTGTCCTTCTGTCATGCAACTCCTTGTAAAATACTCAGCCTGAAATATTACCTAAGCCATACCTCAGCTAAACTTATCCCAAATCTTAACTCTAAATTTAACTCTAACTTTAACCCCAACCTTAAATTAATCACAATTTAAATTTCAACCTAAATTTATATTTGAGCTTTAATCTAAATTTCAATGTCAAGCCAAAATTCTACCTGTGTCTAAATTTCAACTCCAACTTAAAATTCAGTCCGAGTCTAAATTTATGCCTCAATCTAAATTTTGATCTCAATCTAGA
>VOMN01061225.1:0-35733 GCA_014899125.1 Orchestia grillus
TGGTGTTTAATGTTATTGTAGAGCATCCTCTTCTCATCTCCAGTAACGATTATGTCTAAAAAAGGTGTTTGAAGTTGACGAGAACAAAGTGAGACACAGCAGTTCAAATACTGTTTTTCTGATTTTTTTCTGTTTTCTGAAAGATCGTGTGGGACCCATTTTCTACCTAAAAGACTTTAACAAGCCTTATCATTTCACGATATATGGTCGAATATCTGACAGTAAACTGCTTATTAAGTTCTCTAGTTGTACTAGTTGAGTTTTCATCAATGACATCCTGCAATTCTTCATAATTGCGCTCTTTGGAGCGTCTTTTTCTTGGTTCGTCGTATAGACTGAAGTCATTTTTTTGAAACGTGATAACCATCTACTAAAGGTGTTTTCATTCACCACATCATTTACATAAGTGTCTTTGAGCGATCATACTGCTGGAATTACTGAATTGCCCTTCTTGAATTCGTACAGCAATTATGCCTAATGTGTTCTTTACTTAGAGCACACATTTGGGGAAATAATAATTATAATGATTATTACAAAATCTGATAGAAGAAATATTACCTTAGTGATTTAGATGGATAGACACATGTCAACTATAAGTTAAATTGGGATAATCATGCCCTAAAATTATAGCCCAAAAAACGAAGAGAACTTTCGTTACAACCTGATACTAAAGAGAAACAATTTACAATTTAATGAATGAAAAAAACGGATAAAAAAATGCATACTTTCATATTTTTTCAGTCCATTTTCGCTGTTAAATGCTTAGCAGTTCCTTACTCTACATCCGAGTAAATATTAGAAGGGACACAGCGACAGCTACCACTGAGAGGCTGATTTGAATTCGCACGTCATTCAGTTTAGGGTAGCCTTCTCATTTAACAGGCAGGATAACTTGTAATGCACGAAAGTTAGAGCCTGGACTCACCAGGTAGTTTCTCTTGAGTTTACGGAACGGAGTGTCAGCGCGGACGGTTCTCTGGAAGTGATCCCATGGGTCCGTAGTAATGAAGCAAGGAGTTTGGGGATCGCGCAGGAAATGACATGACCAAGTGAGCGTGTAGTTGGGCGAAGGCGATCGAACCTCCACCCACAGGGTGATGTTGTTGGTCCGCGACTGCCACCGGGAGCTGCCGCCCAGGAACTTCACGCTGAGGGCAACGGAGACAACAAACTCTTTGTGGTTTGAACTAAGCCGCCCAAACTGGTGATGTACAGAGCAGAAATTTGTGCATGATACACTTTGCACACTGAACGCATGGTAACACTGAGGTATATTCAGCTCTTCAGAATGTATGGAAGTTCTTGTCTTCAATTATTGAAAAGTACGGCTAAGCAGCCGGATTAACATTACATTACATTTATGCTCACGGCACGACTCAAGTTTCCAATTTGTCTACACGAAATTATGGCCAGACATTTTGCTAACAATTCGATTTTAAATATTCATGCCCGTAATCTAGCTCTATCAAAACAAGTTCATACCAGTTTCTTTTACATACAATTCATAATAACTAAAAACAAATGTCTACTTTCGCAGGTCAAATCTCGAGTGAACAGGAGTTTTTCACAAATTACACATTCCTGAGAAACGCAAATTTGAGAGAGGCTTTGGAGTAGCACCGATGAGATCCCGGAAATGCCCTCCGTTTATTCCATGTAATCACTGTAAATGACATTTTTCATATTATCTTAGGGATGCCACCACTTCGAGACGAAGAGGTAGTAACAGAATTTCTGTGTTAATTACAACACAGTTGATGAGATAAGCATAGTCCACCAGAATGGTGTGGGATGGGAAGCGAACGATGTACGATACTTCGCCTTGCATATTCAGGTAGATATTCGTACAGAGCTCATGCCTTCACGGGCCTGCCCACAGCGTAAAATTCCGCTGTAACTGGGGATCAAAAACGAAAATGAAACAAATCACGAGATTTGGGCAAATCTTGGAATAAAAGCTGAATCGTTTTATAATACGAGAAATGAAAGATACCACAGGAATTGTACTTGACTAGAATACATAGCAAATTTTAACAGACATATAAGAGAACTTCGAGAGTGATTTCCCGCTATAAGTAGATCTAAGTAACCATTAAAAAATAAAAACTCACGAAAATGGTACCTCGACGACTCGAAAGGAAATATTCTTGCTGGAGTGAACGACTGTGTCTTCTTCGGTAATCGTTAGGGTCACCCCGTAGGTTCCTATGCCTGAGGTAGACAGGGAGACTCCCTCAGGAAACTCGGAGGTCGGAAAAGACAGCAGCGACATCGAATTCTTATTCGAAGATCGAGCTTGCAGCGCGCGTCCATAAAATTCTTCTTTTGCATAATCCCAGTCGAGAGTAGAGATCCCGCGTTCTGAATCCGAAGCTCGCTCGCTATTATTCCGCGACGAGTTCACCCTGGCAGTTCCGTCGATGGTGCGCGTCAATGATTCCGAATACGAATATGAAGGGCTGCGAAGAGAATGTTGGAGCACCAATTCTTGAGGCAAAATGAGCAAAGTGGAGGTCTGGAAGTGAGCAATTTGCTCTTTGCCCTTGTAGATGACCCACCGGAACGTCGCCCCGGAGCTTTGTTCACAATACCGCCACAGGTCCGGCTCCAGGTGGATCTCTTGCCCGCTCTCGAACTGCAACAATAAAAAGAAAACGATATCAACTTCTATAGCCCACGAGAACCAGATGGGAGTAATGAATACTCGGCATACTACATAGGTTAAACTAGTGACTACTTGATCATGCTGAATTAGGTTATATAAAATGGAATTAATCCATTAAATCAGTGATAAAAGCCACGCTAAACATCATTGTTTTTAGTTTGGGACTAAAAACTCGTATAATTTTACGTTTTTACAACCCATACTCTATGAAAACCCCAACTCAAGTCGAGATGTTCGACTAAGCATGAAGCACGTACGTTTGCTATATGAGTATAATAATGAAACAAAAATTCCTCTTCTCCTTGAAGCCTGACCATCTCAAACAGAGTCAGGGCCCAACGACTGGGCACGAACAAATATGGATGTTTTTTGAAGAAGCCCTTCATCAAAGCGTTGAGGCTGACGGCTGAGTTTCGTCACACCCAATATCCTGGCGGCGACACCCACGCACCATGACTGTCCACCGCCAGCTGACCGCCTCTACAAGCGGCCAACCCACAGTGACGACCGGCTCACCTTAACCAACGAAATTGTTTAGCCATCAAGATCAGGCTACTCAAGGTAAGAATTTCGTGTACGCAATGCACACACATACAACATCCGGCTTGGCACAGTGAAATTTTGACTTTGCATAACGAATTGAAGTATCGTAAAGAAGATTAAGTTCTCTGAAACGTGAGTTGATGGGGGAGTCCCGATCACACATGCACATCACCTCAGGGGGCCGAACTTTTGGGAGCACATCAGAAGAATTTAAGCAACGCTTTGGCCAAGTTAAGAGGATAGTGGCGGCACGGACTTCTTCTCAACTCTCATCTCTGTGGACGACCAAGAGATGAAATACGTAGACAATAACACTCTCGGGGATTTGCGCGATGCTTCCAATTAAATTTAATCCCAGGAGACCGGGGACAAAATGCCGCACTGCGACACACACACCAGCCCCGCCTGTACCATTGCCTTATTTTTTATTAAGACCTCATTTTTAGCACCGGTCAGATTCAGCAATTAGAGCCAATTATCAATTTCCGCAAGCGCTAACACTGAAATTTACCAAAAATTCGAAGCATTTTCACGGCTGTAATTATTTCATTAGAGTTGTGATTCCTCTTTAGGGCTCGTGAATCAGTAAAAAAAAAGTGAGAAAATTCATTAGTCAACTGCTTCTAAAGCGAAGTTTTATTAAAACATATGAACCTGAATTATTCGGGTAAATAATTTTTAAATAATAAAATTACCACACCAGCTTCAACAACTTCAAAGCAATCGAGAGGCGGCAATCTAAAAGCCTGTGCCCACCTGATTAGAACTAGACCTATGTATACCTGATTAGAACTAGACCTGTGTACACCTGATTAGAACTAGACCTGTGTACACCTGATTAGAACTAGACCTGTGTNATGTGCACACCTGATTAGAACTAGACCTGTGTACACCTGATTAGAACTAAATAGCCTCGCGAGTTAGCGATTTTGAGAAAATGATTCAGAGACTTGACACACAGAACATCCAGAATCTCATTTGTAGAATATTTATAATGCATTTAAATAAAAAACATATGAATTTTTCTTCCAAAGTGCGACCCGGAGCAAATATTTACTTAACCTTTTTCTACTCATGAACAAGTCGTATCCTGTGCAGCCTCGGCAAAATCGTAAATATCCAGAAAAACAGGTTAATTTGGACTGATGACAAACACAAACACAAATCTTATTACATCCCGGCGTTCAAAGTTCAAATTAAAATGAATTTTCGGTTTTTAAATAGATGAAAATTAAGTTCTATAATTAAAAAAAATTGGATTGAAACTTAAGATTCAATACATTTAGTAGGCAAAAAAAGTGAATTCGAATAGTTTCAATGTTACTATGTCAGTAATTGCACTATACCAAGATTGTAGCTCAACATCGTGTACTCCTTTAATGGAGACAAAAAATAACAATTGGAGATATACACTACAGTAGTAACATTTGCATGAGCACGAAGGTATGTTAGCTCGTAGAGAAACTTGAATCAGGTCTATACCACAAAAAAGAATTCAAAGAAAACAACCCACAACCATTTGCAACTCAAAATTATTCAGTTCGTTCAATGATATAAACGTACGCACCACTAAGTCGACACAAGTGAAGTCATCACTACCCGAACTTCATTCGAAAACAGTAAGAGCAGTCCCAGGTTGTCGGAAAAAACCTAAAGTTTTCTCCAATATCAAATGAACGTTTAGAAGACCGTGACGTATCCGAGCTTCACAAATTTTAGAAAGTTGTCTTAAGTATACAGGAAAGTTCAACTATCGAAACGAAAAAAGGTCCATTATCATGCCAAGGAGGCGATGAACTTAAAAAATACATAATAAGAAACTAAGTCGAAAGTTCTTTTTGATCCTTTAATTTATGCGAAAACTCGGAAATTAAGCAACACTTGAGATGGCCACATAGCACAAGTTCACGGGAAAAAGTCTAAGACGAAGAAAAAGTTGCGACCGCTGAGCGGGGGTCTCCGAGGCGCTTGGCAGCAGCTGTTGAAATATTAAAGGGTCCGCTGTAAAGTTAGGCGTGTTTAGGCAGGCTGCAAACACCTTCGGACCTGTCATAAACAGAGCCTGTAAACACATGCATGCACCATCGCCCAATGAACACCGGCCAAAAGCTCAGCACACGAAACAACCCAGATAGGATCAGGTTCGCCAACTCAAAATCAATCTAATCTATGAAAAACTACTTGGTGAATTAAACATATCACCTTGTACGCTCGAGAACAAGCTTTTGAAGTCTGAAATCCCTAATAGTAAATTTAAAGAAAGCTTGCTTCATTGTAGCGTGTGCGTAATATCAACTATGAATATGCAGTAGACTTTAATAGATCATGAGTGACAGTCGCGGTGAAAGAATTTATATTCCACAGCACGACGGAGGTTGAATACTTCTGCAGGCTCTCGCTATTATTTTAAAATTTGAACACTTAAAAGTAAGAAGATGATGGATGAGAAGTTTCTATAAATTTAAGCCAATCCTCACAAGTGAAGAATTAATGTTTAGACAATATTTGTAGTCAAAAAACTTGCTTGACAATTGAAGCGTTCATTAGTAATGTTCAAGCAAGAAAAATTATACGAGCAATTAAAATATAAATTCTTGAAGTCGACACGCAACAGTAAAACTTTACTCACGAACAATTAGAACCATTATTGTACTCCTTGTTGACAATTCAGGGTAAAAATCGACGGCGACCATCAATACCTACCTATGAAACATGTAAAATTGTGACGACTTTCGTATGAAACCTAATACTTTGTCTCTCATATTTTCTACATTCATCAAAATCTCTTACGATATCAAAAGTGAAATTAGCTTCAAAAGCTCTCACAAAGATTTAGAGCAACAACATAATGCTTCAACGTTTCTTCAAATACGTTCGGTCTGTTTGAGGAGATCGTACAAGGAAATGTTCTCTACACAGTAGCGAACTGAGAATGACATCATCAGCAACAAAGACACAGAAGCTCAAGCTCGCTTTGGTGCCGGAAAGAAGTTCGTCAGAGCAATAACTTGCAGAATCAAAGCAGATGACATTTTCCGCAGCACCCCAGAGTTTCCTAGTTAGGAGAGTCATCCATGTATAGCAACGCACCAAGAGAAAGTTATCCCAGAGAAAAAGAGACGAGCTAAAGTTAGATGGAAACTTCTGAGTCGAGACAACGCTCAATCGGAGTCGTTGAGGATTCTGATAAGTCACTTTTAGTGTCTCGGAGTGGGATGGGCGCTCGACTGTGCAAGAGAAGCGGATGCGAGCGGAAAGAAGAGTAACGATTCACGGGGAGAAGACCCTTGAGGAACGTCGCAAAGAGGAGGCATCTTGCACTGATTAAACACGACTCGCCAAAAGGGCCGCAGGCAAGACTGACAAATGAGGTCTAACGGATGATTGTACCAACACGAGGTATTTGACCTCTGAAAATGTTAGATACAACATAAAGAAATAACAGTATCAACAACGTGTCCTTCATATAACACCCGAAACTGTAAAATTTGAGAGTGGACAGGACTGAACGACACAACACTTCATCATTTAAACAAGAAATAAAAGCTGTTTTTGCGACCTAAAGTAGCCTTGATCCTCGAACTTTAGTTGAACAATATTTTGACGCGAAATGGAGTAGAATGTTCATTCTAAACAAGAAAAAAATTGGCATGCCCCTCGGCGGAAAGAAAAACCATCCCTCCAACTCCGAGATGAGGAAGACGGGCGAGAGATTGGGAGTGGGATGATACACAGTTAAAATAAAACTTAGAAAATAAAACAGAGAAGAATAAGAGAAGCACCAAGTCTATCTTATGGTCAACTAAGCCTAGAAGTAGTTGTAAAAATTTATGGAAGTACTTGAAGAGGTTATCACAAGAGTAAGGAATCCTTACGGAACGGCAACGATAATATGCTATTTCATTAGACACACACATTAATCTCATACTTTAAAATCCAATGCCACAACAAGACCAACACTACACAACTGGACTGAGAGTTTAACAATCTCTGCAAACGGTTTTGCCGAGTCTTCTTTCACACTAGAAATGTTGTTCATCTTTTTTCATCCATAAATCGAAAGGAGCTATGCGACATGACCAATTATTCTCGTTGATCATTCCTTTTTCAATACAGAAGAGATTAATAAAATAACTTGTAACACACTAAGAAAACAACACCAGGAATTATGGCACTAGCCAGTATCACAGCGAGATCAAGATACAATCAAGGATAAAGAAGAACAAGGAGAAACAATCAGTGGAGCAGCTCAAGAGCTGACTGTGTGCGCGCCAGTGGTACAATTTAGCTGACATGAACGGATAAATGGCAGCCATAAGCAATCCACAAAATGATAAACCAAGAAGAGCAATGATAATTAATGCATCTTACAGAGACACACCAACTCGCTGGAAATTCAACTTCACGTAGAAATTCCCTGAACGACTGATGGAGATTCAATTTCCAGCAGCTGTACTCGTGTTCTCCGCTCCACGCACACTTCAACATCCATTCCGATCCAGCTCACGGAAGACTCTCCACGATCGAAATCGATTATTCACGCGATATTTTTCAGAAAGGAGACATCGAACAAACCTAACTTTCTGAAAATGAAAAAACTGATTCCTAAAAGCCATCCGAAAGAAGGCTCTGTTGTTTTTATAGGAGGATGGAAAGTCTTTAGAAGAGAAAATTTTGTTTTAGCCAGTGTCGCATACATCCAATGCATAGAGTCAAATTACGCAAAGATCGACCTAAATAAATAAAATTCCAAACGGGTACATAAGTTACAATCCGTGTTAAGTTGCCGAGTCCACTCTAACGAGTGAGGTAGGTTATTACTTTCTAACCTCTTTTGTCGCGTTCAGGCAAGGAAGCAGAAGGACACTCCAGACCTACTGGCTCTGCTCGCGCATGAGTTTCGTGTTACACGCAATCACGCCCAACACAAGCGAATTTCTTTCGGAATCAGGAAGACTAAACAAATTAGGGACAGGCAAACTTGAAGTGAACGCGAGGGTAAGTTAGTTCGTCTCTGATGTGTAACTTACTGAATTTATGGCAGCTGCATGTGAAAAATTGAACAATTAAAACTTTAGGAGGAGCAATGTGCGTAACCTCAGCAATATCGCTCTCACGAACCAAAAGCAGGACCTTTCGATTTTGTTCCTCACACACAAAAAAAAGGGAGACGAACTCTGGGAACAACGAATATTGCAGGCGACAACGAAGTCAATTCTCTGCGGAGTGACGAGAGCTACGGACGAGGCTCTGGAGATTGAATGTAATTTGCAGGTGTTGCTCTCATGCTCTGATGAGCCCATTCTCCAACAAAAAACAGTAAGAAGCTGGAAAAAACAAGTGTTCAATGCAGAGAGTAGCGGCTCAATAGCCGGCCTGATTTGTGTGACGAGTGCAAGATGGGTTAAAAAGAATTTATTCACTGTATTTCTTCAAAGACGTGGCCTCATTGCCTTAGTGGTGCACCTGACGTCAGGGTGATGGTGCAGCTGACGTCAGGGTGATAGATCAAAGTCAGAACATGTTACATCGAGGACAAACTATCCCTTGACAAATGAAGGCTCAGAGTTTCCTCGCAGAAGAAATAACATAGTGTGATATGGATTGAAATGCAAAAATAACAAATTTACGTCCATGCCGTCTCAGTGGTCCAGAAAGTAGTTACCTGTCCAGTTGATCATTCATTTGCATCGAGATCCTGCAAGTGTTCGGCCTGTACAGGATGACATGCAGCTGTACTGTAAGCAGCAGTACGGAGATCTGTCACTCTTTTCCTTGATAAACATTATTTAAAATGCATAACGTAGTGTAAAAACTATATGGTCAAGAATAAAAAAAAAAGCTGTACTGGGAAACTGTGATGGCTGGCGAGCACAAATCGTTAGTATCAAAAGCATGACCATTCGAATTTCGGTAACCCCAAGTTCCTGGATGGAATGGCCATAAAAAGTCATTTGGGTTTCACTTCACTCGCACATTCTCGATTAGCTGTATTTTTGACGTCAACGCGGGTTAATCTCTTCCCAAGGTTTTTAACAAAAAATATCAATTTTTGCACGACTTTTTAAACTTTGTATAAACGTGTGGGCGCAACCAGGCATGGTTGGTTCATACCTAGATAACTTATGTATGGACATAATTAATCACTTCTAGTTTTTTTTCAATCCAAGCCTTATGATTTCAAATACAACTTGATTACAAACAAGTTACTCGTACATGCTGAGGAAATGCCTAATGATGTTGCATCGAGCACCTGGCATTCACCGGTAGGAAAGTGACAAATTATTTTACATTGAGCAAATCCGCATATTCACACAATGTATTCAAACTACTTTCGAGTAGGCGTTTCAACACTCATAACATATCTATGAATGAACAAACTGCTGAATTTTTTACGAGGACTGTTTATTTTCTACAGAACTTTTCTAACCTTCATGCATACCAAAGAGAAATTCTACAAAAACAGGCACAGCATCCACAACAGTTAGCAGTAATTGGACGGAGATTTTGTAAAATAACTTTTTTTCAGAGTTGTTGCAATCTGCGAATCCAATTGATTGGAGAGCAATCAGCTTTCCTCTTTTTTTTCTCACCCAAAGCGCTCGACATCAAAGGACGGACCCAGCGATCGTCGCTGGTGATGGATACATTTCAGTTAAATGCACATCGGCACAAAATCAGTTCAATGAGCTCATAGCGACGCGCTCTGCCTACTCCTCAAAGAGTATCTTTGAGTGACATTTATACATCAAATGAATTATAGGAATTTCACTACGACCATTGATTTGCTTTCTAATTTTACTAATTTTTAAAAACGAATACTCTGTCGAATGTGCCGAGCACTAACATCCCAAATAAGCTACGTTCAGTTTTCGAAATAGAATAAATTTTAACGAAACATTTTCTTTATTGGGTGTAACGAGAGCAAAAAAAACATGCAGCGTCAATGAGCATGAATGATTTTCGCATTCACATCCAGTTTTACAAAGTTTTGTGTTGAATTCGCAATCTGAGAAAAGTTTACCTCAGACGAAATTAGACTGCTTGTGTCGCACTTAATTTGTTCAGCTTTTTTACTCTCTATTTTTCTTTCGCAATAAATCCATCGCTTACTCATTCATTTAATTGTAATTTCAGTACGCATACAAAGTGTACATGCCAACCGAGCTATCTTGCAGAGCATCCCTTCCGTCATTTCTGATGCCGAAAGTGTACAGGATTATTGAACAACATATGCCAGATTTTACAGATCATACCTAAGAATTCCTCATACCCCTAAAATTAGTTTACGTTAACTTTTTCATTAGTAAATAGCATAGATAGCTCTCGTTGAAGTAACAGTTTCCCAGATAAAGCTACAAAATTAAGACAAAAAATGATACACCCTCGTTGAAGTGACTTGTTTCAATAAAAATACTTTTTCCTTCAGCCAAAAAAATAAAAAGAACCATTCTCAGTCGCTTCACATTGCATATTAAAGCAACGCTATACCATAATACTGAAACTGATCACGCACTCTATCAAATCTATTTAACCGATGAAATGACACGTTTGAACTTGTAATTCAATTGGTCAAAGAGTTGATCATGAAATGGGATTAACGTAGCTGGCAACCTAACGATAAACCTTATATACAAAATTGTAAACGAGCATGGATTATTTTCCAGCCCCAGTTACCACGAAAGCATTCAATTTAATAGTGCGAAAATTTTGTTGTACATAGAAACCCTATATATAAAAAACGATATCGATAGCATTGGAGTCGACTGATGTTATCATAGAGAGGGTCCCTCTAAGCCCAACGAGTACCAATGGTACCATATGGGCCTATCTCATTAGGCTGCTGCAAGTCTTTCCAATAAATCTAAATACAGTCTTTTCACAAAAATAATTTAGTCTTTAGAGGGTCAACGAAAATAAATTAACTTCCTCGATAGAAAACCAAAACCAAAGAATTTTTCTAGTGAATTGATCGCTGTGGGAATTTAAGCGTGAATACACCCAGAGTCGGTCGGGAGTCTCGCTGAACTCGCCTCCACGCGTGAGAGATTATCACCCGCCAGAGAATTTCAAAGGCAGAGATGGTCACTAAGGAATATCGGAGCGGTGTGTTTTATCGAGGGCTGTTGATTCAGGTGTTGCGTTAGAGAGCAGCGGCCCGTTTTGTGCCAATCTGCGGAAGTGTGCTCACCCTCAACGTTCACAGGGCACGTGTCGAACTTTGGAGAGTCTAGATAATTAATTCTTTAAAATAAGTTTCCATCGCAAGTTCATGAAATGTAGTTTCTCATTTACAGTTAACTATTTCATGATAATTGTGATGAGAATATTCGTCACACGCACGTGTAAAAGCTACTCGATTGTATACATAAAAACATTCATCCAACATCAATATTCTTGAATCACACAAGGGAACGAGACAAAAATATATAATTGCACATACAGCTGTTAGGAGCCAAATTACTCCGTCACTTCACTAACCGATGCAAAAAACTCGACGTATTTTAATTTACTCGCAATTCCAAGAGTAACTTCGTTCACGAGTCCATCACCATTCCTGCACTTGTCACCACACTCGTCACCGCCAGACACCGTGGCTCTGACATTCAGGCACTACGTCGGTCAAGCGATCTTCCGTCGTCTATTCCTCTACATTTTTCCTTAATCTTCCTAGTAAGGACTTCCATGTGTTTTTCTACGTCATTGACACACCCTCTCTTCACACCGGCGTACTAAGATTATCTCCTAAATTACAAAAATACATAAATCTTTTCCTAATCTCCTAACTTTCCCTAAACACATTTTAGGCATGCTCACAATTCAGAATTTCAACTTTGAAATTTTTCATTTGATTAAAAGGCCCATGGCTGGTAAGTTCTATTTCTGGTTTTATACAATAGTTTCACTCCATATCTAGAACTGCAGCGTTTTTCAGTCATTTCAAGTCCCACAGACCAATTAGAAAAACTCTCTCGTAGAGAATAAAGAGAAATGGTGTAACAACACAAATGCTATAGCAACACAACGGGACTCTTACTGACGAAGTTTCGTGTGAAGTTCAGCTCGCAGCTCCCCAAGTGTACATCATATTTGCCACAAGACTTTAAATTTTATTACTGCTTCGATCAATAAAATTTGAACCTTGAAGAAAAAACAACCATAATTTTGTAAGCCCCAATATCATTGCCCTTCAATTCTTTCAATGAGGGCCCATAAACAAGTTAAATACGCGTTAAAATTTTCGGAAATATTGGTTGAAAAGCTCACACCTCTTTTTCCGACTCTAATTCTGCATTTTACGCTTTTTCATGTTTCTTCCCCAGTATAATCTCGAAAACATTCCCTTCAAGACACTTCTCCCACTAAGCTTCAGTCTAGAAAATTCAATCAAAACTTCAGTCACAGAAAATAACCAGCGAGTAAAGAACTTGCCCACGAATTCAACCATCAAATTCCCTCAACAAATTTTAAGAAACTGATTTTCAGATAGCGTGAAGTTCCACTCAACTGTAAATATTTCGAAAACCTCGAAAGAGAAATTCGTTGGTCAAAAAATGTTCATGTACAAACCCATCGCTCATTTTGTTCAAAGTATATTTTTACTCGGTTAAGCAATAAGAAAGCGAACACTACAGAGAACATCCGTACAGTGAATGAGAAGCGCATTGAAAAACAAGCATGGCACCTTCAAAATAGTATGCCGACAGAACTCTAGAAATCTCAGTGTTTTAGTGGACATAAATATTACAGCTACAATAAAATTGCCTGCAGCTCTTACAAGATACGAGAGCGAGGCGATATGGAGCAGTCGTAATTCAAAGAACAGCAAATGAAAACTCCCGTACTTACGAGTTTCAGCTGCCAACAGACGATGTTGAAATCTTAATAACTTACAATTGTTAATTCCATCACTCAGAAGCGAGAATTTCCTAATCAATCTAATCGGGCATTGATGGTTACAGAGATTTTTAAAGGCCATCAAGATTAGGAAAACTTGGCTTACCTAAAAAATTGCATGGCAAGTTCCCACGTTGACTTACGCATGTTAACTTTTTCAAAAAAGTTATATAGTGTCAAGGATTCATTTAGATACAAATGACTCACTTAGGCCCCATGAAGATATTTATGAATTACATTTCACCGTGAACGTTCACCAGATGTTAATTTATTAATAGGTAGAAATTGAAACCCATATATTGCCCAAGAGTCAACTCCATAATAGGTATCCACCAACACTAAATTTTCTCAAACTATATGAAGTAAATACGCTTACAAAGAGGTAAAAGGAAGAAAACCTTTGCCGAGTTATAAAGTACAAAATTGTAAACATAGGCGTTTAACCTAGAATTTTCGAAAACGCGACAGCATCACAATCTCAGGCATTCCAAACCTAACCCGAGAAGGACAAATTCACTTTTTAAACGAATGATATATGACGCGAACAGTCTTTCACATTTTACGCGCTTGTGTACATAATCACCATAGTTTTGAATGAAAAATGAATGCAAGACTAAACTAAGTTGATTCTATCGTTCAACCGGTGGAACACTGGACACTATAGCATTAAAAAGACCTGAAACTTTAATTTTAACTGATGATACTAAGTAGAGTGAAACTTCAGCAGACGTTAGTCATGATACTCTAACAGAAATAGGTCGATCTGACCTATCAGCTGTATCCCCGAAAAGGATAAGCGAATAATGAAATATAGTCATTAACCCGTTTCTTGGGATGATGTTATTTTTCTAGCGATAAAATAGCCCACCGGGTCATATCGCAAAAAAACGTGTTAAAAATAAAGCACGGATAGATTCTCTCATTCATATACAGTTAAATCAGTAGGAGCTCAACGCAGACATCTCTGAGAAGGGGATTTATTGTCGTGGTGAAGCGAACTGGAAGAACCATGATTAATGCGAGTACATCATCCTTCAGAGAAGTTAAGGAATCCTAAATCAAACAAAAGAACTCAAAATTTTCACAGGTACACGGTAGAACCTTTAGCAGAACATTGTTTCTTCGTTAGAGACTAATTTTTTTCAATATTAATGAGACAAAAGAGAAAATTAGCTAAACCTGTGCGTCGATACACATAACCTTTTAATTTTTTACAAACAGGGCTGCATCCGGCCACGTTGGTTTCTGATCATATGAGCTTAAATCTTCAGAAAAAAAAAACAATAAACGAAAGATCAGAAAAAAAAACAATCTAAACGAAAGACCACGTAGGTTCCATTCTACTATTTGCCTAACAAAAATTACATTAATTTTTATACCTCATTTTAGTAATACATAGGGTCCGAGAATAAATACGCGTAATTTTGGATTTACTTATGACATGTCGATGTCGAAACAGCCGGAATGACGTCAATGAATACAAGCATTCAATATTTTTTCAAGAACAATCCATCAATACTCCATGTGAAGGCTGAGCCTAGATTGAAATACTCTAACATCAGCTTGTTTTCTCAAGAAACATCGTATGTCACAAAGGCTTGCCCTCACAAGAAGGGCTTCGACGGCAGCGCAGGCCGAGCAGTTGCTGTTCACGCACACCGCTGGGTGGCTACAGTGACCAAAGCCACTCGAATGTTTGCTCAGATGATCGCAGGAACAGCCCGGAGCTTGGCCTTCTTCCTTGCAGATGGGGTCCTCTTGTGAGCCCACTATTGTGAGCTGGCGCATTGTTTACACGAGAGAGAACAAAAGAAAATTCGATTCATTTGTTCATATAATTCGGCAAGAACGGCATAACATCGTCCAGATGAGTATTTTTAACAGTTCGAGTATTTTTGACAGTTCCTACTTTAGACAAACAATACGTGAAAGTAGCCATCAACTTGGTATCATTATGGTGTCACAAAAGAAATTCAACGTGAAATTATGCCATTTTCAGTTGTGGTACTGAGCTGCTCTTGTTTACGACAGACCAGATGAGAGCACTGAAGATGAGATTACTAAAAAATAAAGAACTTGAGAGGTCCATACGTTACGGGCGGCGTTTGTGGAGTTAGCACATCTTGACAAATTTGCATCATTACAGCTGTCACCCCTCAGAGTCTCGCTATCCGTTTGAAATGAAGATACTTTGGATCAAAAGAGACATAAAAATGACGTACTTCACGCCGAGATGACGCAGAAGAGAGACTTGTTTGGTCTTCTCATCCTCACGTCAGTCCATCTGTTCATCCTTTATCTTCAAGCACGCGCCAGAAAAAGTACTTCATTCTACGTCGCCAGAAAGGCAATACTTCTAGTTTTCATTTTTGGTCCATTCACGAGAAAGTGCACATTGTATAAAGGCAGTCCTTGACTATTTCTTGTCGGTAATATGAGAGAAACATCCCTTTCGGAAAATTATTGAAGGCGCACCTGGTTCAGACTCCTAAATAGCAGCACAAATTCGCTGAACATCCCCGCCTTAGTTATTGAAATTTACAGGGCATAATTTGAGAAGAATTACAAAGTTCAAGCGAACGCTAGTGTGCAATATTTCTCGATGGGGAAAGCCATGCATTATGGCCAGGAGCGACGCAGCTTCGTGGCTCATAGAACAACTTAAATCAACGAGTTGGTGAAAAATAGACCTACTTAAGCAACAACATATAAATTACAAGTTTGCGTGTGGTAGTCAACTTATCAAAAAATTTATAGGATGAAATGAGACCGTATCTTTATTGTAGTGGAAAGTCAGCGGCTAAAAAAAATTGGACAGAAGTTAACATCTTGGTAAAATAAAGCGCATCGGTCGCAATGCTCTGTTACATGTAATGAAAACAATAATGCATAAAACTACGAGTAAGCTAGAAAAGAGAAAAATAAGCAACATTGAAGTTAATGATGACTTAATATAGAAATATCCTCACAAATTTTAAACAGCTATAAAGGAATTTACAATGGACTTCTTAAATTTTGTCTCACTATTCTAGTTAGGTCCTACTTTTCATCAGGCTAAAACGCCATCTGAAGACAGGCCTAAACGTAATCATCGATACACAAACACAGCTTAGCAACGAGTGTACCATACAACAAACACGTGGAATGCATTGAAACAAGATTAGGAATTCAAAATAACATTAATTGTGTAATTGAATGCACATGTTCTCGATGCCAAATTCACTTAATTCCAGAACACGACAGGCAGCAGCAGAAACTCACACAATCTATATTTTCATTTCGTAACTTCGAAAGGTCACTTCTGTCTGCATAGGCGAAACATCACAGCAACACCACTTTAGAGAGTAAGAGAAAGTTAATTTTCTCCTTCCAGCGAGACATCTTAAGACTTTCTTCACATTGGGAGAATTTTTTCTTGACTGGAACATCGGAAAAAAAGATTGATTCTCGCTAAAACATAGAATATTTATTGCCGCTGCAACGCACGCTTGATGATTGTTGCTTCAGATCTGCACAGGAATTGTGTAGCGCGCCTCTCTCGTCTCCAGGCTAGTCTGAATAACAATGATGTAGAAAAAACAAGATCAATACTTGAAAATTTTAGATTTTCTTTTTTCAGTATTTCTTCGGCAATTTAAAACTATCGCAAAGTAAGAACTCGGTAGAACTCGTCGTTTTAAATTTAACGACTATATTAAGCATCGTTACGGGTGCAATGGAGGCGTCGAAATTGACAATAATTTCTACATAAGAAGTAAATATTTACAATAGATAAGTCAGTAATTTTCTTCGTAAGCGAAGATTCTTACGAACTATCGTTGAAAGAAACATGAAGGCCAATATCTCACTCACAAAAAACGACAAAACCCGAGAGGCAATGGACTATGTCAGATTTTTCGAACATGTAGAAATGAACGCACACTAATATAAAAAATAAACGTTGGTTCATTTTGATAAAGGCCAACCGCAAACCACGCATTTACATGTCCAACAGCATTCAACGTCAGATATTAAAAAAAAATTCTTGCGTAAAACTAGACTAAAATAGACGACACCAACTACCGTTGTTACTCTCGAACTGGTCACAGAATGTTCACTTAAAGCAACGTTTTGGACGCAATTTCTGGGTTCGCAAGTCAAACGATGAAGCGCCACAAGCTCATATGAAAGAAGGAAAGGGCACCTCAGAGTGGTAGCATCACGCGCTCGTGATGTTGCTACCACTCCGGAAATTCACCTGATTGAATTCGCTGCCGGTCTGCAGCCGCTGCTGCTGGCGCTGTTGCAGCTACACTAGTTCTACTGCTGCTTCGTCTTCAGTTACAGTTGGTTGCTGATCTAGTTGTTGTTACCGATGCTACACTAACAAGTTACTTTTCAGCCTCTGCTACAACCTGACTTACATCTGCCCGTTGCATACGTAGGAAATGGTTGCACGCAGCAAACCTCTAACGATGCATTTACAGGTCGAACAACTCACACGGATGACAAACATTAACGATAGATCAAGTTAAAAACTTTAATTGACACTAAGTTCGAGAAGCGACAAGGCAGTAACATGATGCAGGACAAGAAAAATACCAAGTCAATAAGGATAACATTTCCATCACCGCCGATGACAAAAAAATTCAATGTTAGGAATATGCTTAAAAAAAATAAATTTTAATCTCAGTACAAAGCAACTACTCCTACATACTAACCCAAGACTGAGAAGTACTTTACGGTCTTGGATAAGTTTGAGCTACATATAAATAGGAAACAAATTTGGGAGACTAGCGTCTTTACATTCGATATAATTAATCTACAACGACACCAAAATAAGTTACGCTGTTTTATTTCCTAAAAAATGGAAAACATACAAAAGGGCTTCGACTATCCATACATTTGAGTTCATAATTCCGGGAGCAGAAGACGTCTTCGATTCACTCCATTGAAAGTCCAAAAGACTTTCGTAAAGTTGTTCGTAAAGCGTTGCTTTACGAACTACAGGGTCCCATAACACCCAAACGACACCTGCTGCCTTCGAAACCTTTGCTCCTCATACGATAAAATTCCATTACTTTGAACCCGCTTTAAAAACATCCTCTCATGAATGCATTTATCCTTCACTATTCTGCGTAGTGAGGTCTCAGCAAGCGCAAGTACAGCTAGTGTAATCCTACCCTCATATATACTAGCTCCAGGTCACACTAACACCTGCCCTCTACTTCCCAGCCGCCGCAATTATTGCTCTCTGAAGCAGTTACAAGTTCTGCGCCATCAGATAAAGTTAAACAATTCTGTCCATATGCGTTACCAACAAGAGCTCAAGACCTATGCCAGAATTTCAGGCATTTAAGTTTCTTACAACATTGAACAATATCTGCAGCTATTACAGTCAATTAGGGAATACTCAATGAATTACACCAGGCTCATGATTCACTATTTCGCAAATAACTCAGTTGTGCTCTGGATTTTAAGGATTGAAATAAATTTATTAAACAGTCTTGGAACATATTTTTGTACTAACAATTGACTTATACGTAAAATATCAGAAATGCGATTTCGGAGATATATTCTGACGTAGTTGTGAAGCTTGTGCAAAAATTAATATATCTTGTAATAATTAAACGAACTCTGAACTGAACCGAAGAATTCTCTTCCTACAAAGGCAAGTGAACGAGCTTCAGCGAACCGACTCAACCACACAAAAAGATGTCCAGGAAGCCACGAAAAAATATGCTGATAGACCAAGATTCTCGCACCAACATCGCCCCCCCAAATATCAATCTCGAGTTTAAAAAGTTCTCGGATAAACGAAATGAGAACATCATTTTAGAACGCAGGTAAATTTAGAGCAAGTTCGTAACCGCGCGAAACTAATTACCCTGTTCTAGTTTATGAACTTATCTAAAAGGGATATTAGGAGTGAATTTTTGCACATCAAGTAAGCCGCTTTCAGAGGCGAAAATCCCCTTAATCTACTGAGCGCAGGAAATTGGATGGCCGATTCTGGGTCCTGTCCAGAGCCCTAACAAGATAGACTGCCGGCAGAGGGCTGCTGCAGCCGGTCTTGTCGGAGCGGTGGTATTGTGTGGGGTTCTTTCCCTCGTGTGACAGGCAAGGTCACTTCTGAAGCTCCTTCGCAGACTAGCGGCCTCAAACGATGTTACATTTTAATAGTAAAATTATACTAGGTGTCCTTAACATAAAATTCATTGGAAAAGAATTAATAAAAAGAAAGTAAAAGTCATGAAAATATTATTTTTACTAATAATTCTGGCAATAAAAATGAAAATGAATGTAAAAAAGGAATAATAGTATTGACAATGATATAACACATCGGAAGTGAGGCGTACGCAGGAATTTGATACGAACAGATGTGAAAATTTCATCCATCTTATGGCCTCAACGAAATGCATGCGGCACACCTGAAATGTATGTCTCTAATTTGTGGAACAAAATGTACTGTTATTGCTTAGAGAAACATGCTAGCATTTTATCTTCAAAGAATGTCAAGTGGACCTTTATTTAAGAACATTTCATTGAAATTAATGATTTGCTGGTTAATTTCAAACACGCTCATGAAAAATTTTCTTTCATGCACCCAATTATAATGGTGCCTGTACGACAGTGAGAAGCATACGTCGGACGAGAAATGATACTGAGGACAAAACCATAAGTAAGCAAAAACTCGTTTTTTTCAATCGGGGATTTCAAGTCCCACAATAAGAAAAGGAACCCGCGTCTCGCTCACACTGCGCGTTAGAAAGCAAGATATTAAATCTGAAGCGTTGAAACTTCGACGCTTAGACGAGCAGCCAAAGTTCCTCTTATGTGAAATACAACATACTTCCGAACTATTGAACAGCTTTTCGGGAACTGTACGTGAAAATACTGTTTACTCAGATTTATGAAGAAGAGATCTAGGAACCTGTCACAGCACTTTTTAAGCGATGGCTACATGGCGGAATGGTAACGCGTCCAATCCCACAACTGGCAAGTAAGGGTTCGATTCCCGGCTGAGCACGCGGATTTTCGCGGAACGACGGAGGGCTTCCTATGGAGAAGGAAACTTAAACCTATATTCTTCACACCGCTCATGCGTTTGTGGTTTTAAGGAATTGAGAATCCAACGAATGTATGTCAACAGCGTTGGAATTGATAAAATTTCTTTTGCAGCTAAAGAAGCAAATATTTCAATCGAAGTACATAATGCGCAAGGTCTGACCACGGATTATAGCTCGGCTTGACTTGAATTATATTATATTCATAACGAAGTGTAATTTAAGCGCAATAGAGCTAGGAACTTTATTCTTAAAACAAGGGTAAAATTTAACCTAAGGGATACTACTCGTACTAGGACTTTAAGCTTTAGTCTCTTCCTTAGGACAGCCGAAAAAAAGTGATCACCTCGGAGAGACATGAAGGTGAAGTTAGAAGGAGAAAAACCGACCACGCGCAGACTCGCAAGCAAAAAAGTCGGTTCCACGGTGCTCCGCTGACCGAGTAACTGCAGAGAGTGGGAGAGTTGGGAATAAAATGTAAGGTCAAACAAACAGCCCCGCTAACTCCAGTACGGCATCACTGCAGACTACGCTGTGAATAGCTGGGAATACTGAGTCACAATGGTAGATAGAAGATAATCAACTATCATGAATATTTCAAACTCGAGGGAGGCGGAGGAAATTTACACGTCTTACGAAGACTACTACATCTTGACACTATACGAAATTGACGATAATGCCCTACAATACTATGAAACTAAAATGAAACGCCTAAAAATAAAAGATAGAGGAAACGAAGATTGTTTATAAGTACAGGAGTTCACATGAAGTTGGGGAGGAAGCACCCCTCCTCAAGTGGCCGCTCAGCTCGAGGAGCCTCCGCCGCCCTCGGACGCTGCTCACGCCCACACATGCGCAACGAGAGCAGAGCGCCTGGGAGGCAACAGCTCACTCCGACATTCATAGTACGTAGACCTTTAGCCTTTCATTTGTTTTGAATTAAAGGACCTGAAGAGATAAGAAAATGAAGTAAAATGCGTAACACTCTGGTAGGGTGTGAGGTATTCCTTGCAGGGTAACTCAAAATGATCGCTTTACATGCGCACTTGACTTGTAATCGTTACACACGACACTTGCTCAACGTACAAGGCACTCGAAGTTAATTATTAATGGTACAGTATTCACGATATGACGACCGCTTACACCCATGTACTGCTTCACCACAAACTAGGTAAAAATTTTATCAAAGTAAGCATAAAATTTTAGTGTCTAATTCGATGCATATCGCTGCAGCCGCAAGAAAAAAGCAACGAAACATCTCTAAGATGAAAATAAATATGATGGGGAAAGAAAGTAACCAGTTGAATAAACTAAAGACCAATCTAGATTCGACATCATTTCTGCTTCCTTCAGAAGCCCAGGGTGAAGTAAGCACGTTTAGATATGCTCAGTACAGACACTCAGTATATCCTTTCTTTCCTCCCCGTCAGATAGGCGTTGATAAATCCTAAATATCCCGAAACGAGATTGACGTCCTCGAGTTATCGGTAAATACACACTATTTCTTCCAGCAAATAACCCACGGAGCTAAGAGTTGCAAGACCACAAAAGAGAGTCGCGTGGTCAGTACTCCGACTCACCGACTCCCGACCCAAAAGATTCCTCTTGAGAGGCAAGCGCAAGAAATGCACGACGTGACGTCATACACAGCAGATAGGGAGCATCACACGTGTGGGTCAAATCCATCTCACACGAGCGCCAGACACGTACATGCACCCACACGACAGCTCCTAACACAATGAGGAACTCATGGAGATAAGTCGACAGAAGATGGACACTTGGATGTTCCGTACGGAAAAAGTGAGTCGGTGTGAGGTGGCACGTACATCGGGGTTCTTATGATAAGCGACTAGAAACAGTTTATTATCATAAATAATTGTTTTTTGACGTTCAAATTAAAGAATTGGGAATGTTTGTGAACCCAGGACTAAAACGGTCCCTCGCAAGCTAACATTTATTTTTCTGAACTGTAAGAAACGGTCGAACTAAACTATCGCACGAAACTTTATAGTTCAGGCTTAAGCTTAGCAATTATTTGACCACAAATTCATAATCGAGCAATAATATTTGAAATGGAAACAAAGTGCCACTGCACTGTACCTATAAATTTGACTCCGGTCAAATTTAGTAAGTGGAATGAAATGAACTAAACATTGTAACACTGAAATTAAAACAGTAGGCTAGCTATGTTTAGTTATTTATTTACTTATTTATTTATTTATTAACATATTAATTTATCAACACATTTATTTGACAAATTTAAAGAGAAATTTATTTCTTATATTTTACCTAGAAAAAGAAACTATGAACTGTTTATCTCTTAACAACAACAAACCTTCACCTATGCAATCAAACAAATACACTCATGCAAAAATACACGCAGGAACAATAGACCAAGTTATTTAATACTGACCATTTGTGTGTCAATCGATACATTGATCATCTGTCTATCTAGTACAACGTTTTGTCAAAACCCCAAGTTATTATGAACGCAGCACAGCAACGGCAATGAGAATACTTTCTGTCTACAACAAGGAACTCACACAGACCGGTTGCGGCAACAGACATTCGCATGCAAATAGCTTCGATAAACGCTTCGAAAATTTCCAAATGTAGAATTATTATTTTCATGTAATTACGCGAAAATTTACAACACGTTGGAAGCGCTTCAGGAAGAAAGATTTCATCTTGGTAAAAAAACATGTTGCACAGTACAGCTGCACATTCGAGTGTAAATTAGAGCATAAAACAAAACTAATAATCAAAATGCGCAAGCATATACGCTTAGTCGTTGAGTAATAATTGTATTTCATGTTTTTATTTTTTCAGTTCCAATTAGCAGAGGTAATATTTAAATGTTTTTTTCTGACTAATGGATCAGATAGCCATATGCATACTGATAAATTTTACGATATCTTGAATACATATTACTGAAATATACATGACTCTGCCACAGAAAGCCATAAACAAAATGAAACCCAGCGTTGGCCAGTTGTAATCGCGTCACAGTATGGCAGTAGGATGCCCGTAAATGGAGCGCGCCGTCAACAAAGTCAAGTCGGTCTGAGGCCCTCGATCAAACTGTGAGAACATACAGCAGCGCTGCATGAAGGATGCAGGCGGTGAGAGAGCCGAGTATCTCACACCGCACTACTCAGACCGGATCATTTTGCAACTTATCCGCTAATGGAACCTCAAGTGAGCTCAGCTCAATGCATTAGTGTACTAATAAGATCGTTCCTGGGAAATCTCACTCGTAAGCTGAAGACGAACTAGTGGTATCACAAACACCTAACTTTACAAAATTTTTCATGTACAATGTATGAATAAGTGTAATAAATGGCTTACTGAGTTCTTCAGTTTCTTCGTCAAAGACACAACAGTTGGAACGCAGGTGAAATTTCTTTCGTTGAGTGCAGAACCTAAGGTGAAAGTTCACACGACACGTGTAGTTGAGCCTCGAAAGTTTTCCAATGGTGAAAACTTGAAGGTGCGGCTGTCGTAACTAATCGTGAGGTGCAAAAGCCATCAAAGTTGGGCCATGTAGCGGAAACGTAACAAGCAGCGCAAGGCTTGAACACGTCCCTAAGCTGGCAGGTCGCTGGTGCAGTTTAAGTTGAGTTCACTGCTAGTTCTGGAGCCATTGATTTTCCGATGGCCAAAGACAGAAGCTGTGCGGCAGCGGTATACTCCAGCTGTAGATGTTATCGGCCAAACGTCCCGCCTCCGATAAGTCACAAATGAGAATGGGAGAGCCTTTTGCGGCTCTGTTCGCCACCGCACCACACGCATCCACGATGCGAAGGGCGAGCGTGTGGAAGATGAAGGAATTTTCTTATAGCCTTCTTCAGCTACAGTTATATGAACAGAGTGGGCAAACTGCAAATATTGAATTGAGTGCGAAGAAGAATCGTAAAAATTAAGCAAACCGAAGACTAATACGAGTTAAAACCAAACTAAAAGACTACTAACACAAAATTGGACGAAGAAGCATGTTAAAACAAAATGCCTAATGTCAGTAACATGAGAATTTAATTTAATTTTCCTGGACTATCCTGTCAGAAGACAACACGTTCATAGTACACTTTATCATAAAACTACAATCACATTTTCTAAAACTTCAGTCTCAACTGTACTTGCAATACAACGGTTCTTACAGTCGCAGTGCAGGCACAGCAAAAAATAGAGAGCAAAAAATCAACGAAAATATTTACCACACTCGGCTTTTACAAAACGTCACTCCTCAAACGAAAACAGATATAATAGAGAAGAAAGTTCACCTTGACTAGAAAACGAACAAAGAACACCTTTTCCATTAGATGCGATAGCAATCTCAGTAGTAGACAACCCAGGTATTCTTCAAAATGAAATTCCGATGTGATCCAGAAAAGGAAATACAATATTAATGAACATTTGAACGGATAGACTGAAGAAAAATGGGGGTTCACAAACACGTTAGCGCAAACTAAACATTCTCAGTCTAGCCCTTTGATTTCCTTGGGACATGTACACGAAACACTCAAATTTATTTATTTTTTATTTTACTAGTTAGTGTAAAGCTTCCCGCCACATGAAATGCAATCCCAAACGAGCGAACAGGAGGGACCATTTGGCATGGATTTCAAACGAGGAATCCATCCACAGGTGTGTTCCCACACAAGATTCCCTACGCATAAAAACAGCAAGTTGAAGAAGAGAGGGAAAAGATAAAGAACATTACGTGGAGAAGGCATAAAAATGAGAAGAAACCAAGTGGGCACGAAAGATGGAAGTCTTGAAGGCCGAGCTAAAGCTGAGGGGACCTAACAGTGACCTCTTGGGAACGCCACTCCCTATAACATAGGGTAGACAAACCTAACTAACCTAACCCACTGCCAGTGGCCTATCCTATGTCAGTGAGGGGCGAAATACACAAAATTATCATGCATGCACAGATGCGATTTCACTGTGATTTATTTTCTCAGACGTCGACAATGATTCTGCCCCGCCATTAGACACCTCAAAAAAAATCACGAATGAAGTCGATGTCTATAATACCAAAATCTGGTGCAAGACCACCGCAGTATGATTCATCAACCTCTTCCGTGAGAGAAAATAAAAACGAGTCGACTAATGATGAGGCTCTGTTAAAAGCTGATGGTAAATCTGCAAAGTACTTCCCAGCAACAAGAACAGTTGATTCTGGGGTCGGTAGCTTGGGATATTTCTTAGGAGCTTAACCCCCCACAGCACGACGACAAGGGAACAGAGTGATAATATCTTCGATAGAATAATTTTGCAAACTGCAAATATTTTTTAAAAACTACGGTAGACATTAAAACATACGAACAAGCAAATATAGCAAAAATTCTGAAGAGATGAGCTTGCGTGAATAAGACAAGAACGCATGAAAATGCAGCAACACCGCCCGTCGCTGCAGAGACCAGGATGCACAGAGGGCGAGCGTTCATGCAGGAACTTGGCCGGAGAACGAGCGCGTTGCGTCACAGAGCGAGTCATTGGTGGTGCGATTGCATCAGTGGTGACGTAACGACCACGAATAAGGGAGCAGATGGCGTGACTTGAGGGTTACAGCTGCACTGTAACAGCGCGAGTGACAGTCCTGAGTTGTAACAGGGGCATCATTCGAGAGGTACAAGAGAGGGTCATAAGTAACAGCAAGAGCGCGCGGCATCATAAATTGGCAAGAAAGAACGGTATTATCAGACACTGGTAGAAGTGAGACCAAACGAGTGACAGTAGTTCATCGTAGCATTAGGTCATCATGTCTATGTTCGAAGAGTAGGTCATTTCCTTTTAAAACATATTCGACAGGAAAATGATGTTAAATTTCAAAAAATGAACCTAAAAACGGTTGATAATACAACATCGTACGAAAATGAAGTACACATTTTTAATGCAGTTTTTATGATACTTCTGCATCCAATACAGCAACAGTAGAATTCAACGATAGTCGTGACCGACACGATGCAATGAAGCAAGAGGCAAAGCTGCATAACAATTCCGTGGGGCTGAGCACCCACACACACAGCCATCGCAGCACTTACCCGCACGAGATCAATTTGGCTACATTGGCTCAATGGAAGTGCACCCATATATTTCATCTGAGTACCGGGATTTGTTAAAAAACGTCCCTCGAATGTATACAGCCGTAACACACGTTTTGACAACATAGAAAAAAAACGCTTTGTCGAAGAGTTGCCTTTTTACGAATAGATTTTAAAATTATTATGGCTATTCCATTATTTGTTGATAATAGAAATTTATTATCCTACGTTTTTAAGCGGTTAATTGTGAAGTAGGAATGTCAATTATTTGTCACGCGAAGTTTGCTGTTTTATTGCTAAATAAAAAGTCATTTGAAACTTTAGTACTGTGTACGTACGAATGTAGGAATGGCAAATTGAAGTCAGCAACTTTGTACTCTTTTACAAGCTTTAATTTTATTCACCTTCGGCCCTCGTCTTCATTACTCATCACATCTGTACAGAAGACACAGCACGAAGCACCCAATAATCTGGAGAGGCTCTATTCTGGGTACACTGGGAATGATAAATTCGTTATATGGCAGCAACGATTAATTCTGACTGTGAGGAAATATAATTTAGAAGAACACTAAGCAAATCATTGTCTAAATTTACGGTGAGTCAATAAAATTGCATTTCTTAAGATACCCGAAAAAAAAATAAAAACAGTATACGAGTTTAATGCAAATGTTCAATTTCAAGTAAAAGTTCAACAACATCCTTGCGTATAAAATATACTACATTAAAAACACTGAACGTTCAATCTCAAAAACAAAAGAAACAAAAGCACAAATTGCTCCAAGGCACGTCCCTATGAACAGGAGCTCTGTAACTTGACTCTCAAAACTGACCAGAATAAAAATATTGACACTAGTTCCCGCGTGCGCCAACCAACAAGGACTGACATGATCCTAACGCACGTGCTGGTCCGACCGCAGCCGTGGTGGTCTGGTTCGCTCTTCGAGTTTATTTTAACGTTATTCGATTCTATATCACTTTTGTTTCATTCTAAGTTTCTACATTAGAAACCATGTGAATATTTCTCGGCCATGTTTTGCAAAGCTGTACGTAGACGTGATTATCGAGATCTACCTTCATTTTATGCATCATATTTGGTTAGCATTAACTGACCACCCCATTTACTGGTAAGAGATGCCAGATCTGATCAAGAGAATGTCACAGTAATTGAGGCTCGACTGCACACAAACAAGCGCTAGAGGACGGAGATAGCAAGAACGTGAGAGCGCAGAGGAGGCCTGGATCAGAGGCTGAGAACAGCACTCGGTTGCCACTACAGACGACTGCAGTCCACCGGAAACCGTCGCAAAAAGCAAATTAAGTACAATGAACATATACTGGGAGGACGGGCTGAAAGCGCAGGGATAACTTACAATTAAGGTCAAATTACATGCAAGTGCTGCTTCACTTTGTTTTTTTGCGAACAGGAAAATTGTGCACAAACCCTTGTATATCATATAATATAAAAATATGTTAATCTAATTAAAAGTTGACCGCACTGCAGATTTGTTTCTCTCGTATCAACTAGCTGCAAATATAATCCTAAAAAGAAGTACAATGTCAACTGAATGAGAGCCAGGATCCGTCCCGTACATAATGCACAATGAACCGCAGTCAATAAAAAGAATCGCACAAACGCATAAAAATTGTTCATTTGCAGCAGCTTCAAATTCAAGATAAATTTTCATTCGACTGAGTGTGGCATTCATTTCATGGAAGACATAACGAGGGCAATTTCTGTCTTATTATTATCATTATTAAAGTTAAATTTGCAGAGTAAGCAAGCTATATACATATATATATACGTATAGATGAACTTCACAGATTTCCCGTTCATACAGAAAGTGGTACAGGAGACACGTACAACACACGTCCCGTCTGTTCCGAACATCACATGAACACACACGAACAGCGACGTTGTGACTCACTGCCATAACACAGGTACACAGCCCGCCAAGTGATCTTTCAGGCCCCTCGTAGAATGGCACTTCGGTTTGGGCTGAGGGCACATTCTTTTCTGTGGCCCAAGGAAGGCCACAGGAAACTCAATTCATAAGAGTTGGTGCAACGAAATCGTAATCTGGAATGCGCTTCAGCAGCCGGAATGATAGGAAACAATCGATAAATAACCTCAGTAAAATAATGTGCTTTCCCACCCTCTATTTATAAGAAATTGTCGCTTAAAACGCAGCCGTTCAGCATCGTCAATCAAAGTGCATAAAACTTATAAATAAATACTGAATTCTGCCTTAACCAAATAACACCCAACTTAATGGTGAACGATTATACTTTTGAAAGAAAAAAAATAGGTTTCACGTCGAGAACGATTCAGACATTTTTATTATTGAATAAATGGAAGGTACACAAGCCGTGGTCAGGGATAGTATTTACGCAGGAGCAATTAGAGGACGCGGCCCGGTATACACAGGACCACTAGTGCCTTTTGCTGAACCCTAATTGGCTCTCTCGGAGCGGAGAGCACGTATACAGGCCCTCGTCATTCTAGTTACTCATTAACTTGCCCTAAAAATGCCCATGCATGCTCAGAATACACACACGCACTCTTAGTCCGGCCAGAAATTGGACACTCCAATATCAATGGACGAGAAATAACTGGCGCAACGATGTTATAAACATTACTTCACTGACGAGCCATGAAGGGCTCCCCCAAGCAGATCACATTCAGCCTTTTGTACGGAAAAAATGTCACAACGATGTCTTAAATATTGCACAACTTAGCAGGCGAGATGTAGAGAACTTAGCCATGCAATAAATCACGAACAGCGTGTTATGAAAAATGTACGAAAGAAGTAAAAAATCTCCTAGAGCGTAAAAAAATTGAGCATTACAGTAGAAACATGTACGATCTAATAAGTGAAAAATATATACCTACTTAAATATGAAAATAGTAAAACCGTAATCAGATGTTAATTGATAGCCATCGAATTCAAGCCATACAATAAACATTAATACTCATAAAATTCAAGCCATACAATCTTTAAAACCGGTATCTGCAACTCCATTGATGTTGTAGTAGTATTAGTAGCAGTACTAGTAGCAGTAATAAGGATGGCAGCGTTTTAGTATCTTAGACATCTTGTACCAAAAGAGAAAGGACCTTTTTGCATGGACTTTGGAGAACGGAAAATCCATGCACAAAGTGTGTTCCCACGTAAGATCCCCTGTCCATAGAAACAGCAAATTGAAAAAGAAGAGGAAGAAGATAAAAAGAATCATCAGTAAAGAAGGCACGAAAATGGAAAGAAATAAAGTGGGCACGAAAAATAGAAGTCCCAAAGGCCCAGCTAAGGCTGAGGTAACCTAACAATGTCCTCCTGGGGATGCTAGTCCCCATAACATAAGATAGACAAATTTAACTAACCTAATCCTATTGCCTATGGCCTACTCTATTGCCCTGAGGGGTTATTATAATTATTAATATTATTGTTAATATATTCCTTGTTTTACACCGCAGCTTCATTGGAAATATCAATACTTTAAACATAAATATAGAATTTTGTCACGCCACCTTATTTCATTCACAAAAATTTAATTCAACAAAAATACGCCCAAATATAGCGACGACGGAGCACACACTGTACGTCCGAAGGGATACAAAACCAGTTTTCACAACATTGAGGAACTGTCAGGGACATTATTAATGAAATCATTCTTTGTTGTCATTCACGTTAATATTGAAGTTACATTTCAAGTTCATTTCCGTACAAGTAAAGCGATATCGGTAAACTATTCACAGACTCGTTATAAATAGCCACATGGGCGTGGAATTTCGCTATCTCTGTTCGTACAAATTTTCATTCGACAAATTTTCGCTCAAGCCTGGACACGAGGCGGGTTGAGAACCAGCGTCAAAGTGAGAGGCGAAGGAAGAAGAATGAATGAACACCAGCGAAGGCCTTCGAGCAAGGTGACTGTTCCGAAGCACTATAACCTTTTTCACTCAAGATAGAGGAAAGATGAAAAAAGGAAATCTAATGTATTACTTATACGGCCGCAATAAACTTCCGCTACGAATAACGGGGACTCCTCGGTGGTGCGATACCATCATGGCAGCCTGACGCTGATGGGGACACGATCAGAGCATCTCTTCTTCGAGAGTACCTCGATCAGGACTCCTACATGTACTCTCCAGGTCGAGGACCGCGAAGACCTTAAATATACTTGAGGAAAATCCCTATTAGAACCTTCTTATCCAAAGTGCCTCAAGATGACACGCCAATATTTTTCTTCGACAGCAAAGAAATTTATGTATGTTCATTTGGCGCTACTAAATCTCAACTGATATTAGAATCAATTGCATGAAGTGGGAGAGAGCGGCGATGATTAATATCATCGTCTAAATATAGAAAGAATTAGAACCTAAAAAAATGTGAAAATAGAGGGAAATACAAACACACGAAGTGATGCCATACTTACAGTAACGTTAGCTCTATTTAGCAAGACAAATGAGAACTATCAAAGCTCCGTGCATGATTTCTCGAAACCCACTCTAATATTATAAAATAGGATATTCACGTCGAAGATATCACATTTAGAAGAAACTATTCAATGCAAGTAAGTCCGTCAAGCAGCCATCGGCCGGACCAACCTTACAAGTTACAACAGAGACTTTGCAAGCTGCCACCAAACCGGTCGCTCGCGCTTCGCCGGTGAACAGTTACGAGCAATAGATTGAGAATAAATGCATCAGATAACGCGATAAAACTTTTAGAACTATTCGAATGCATTGAATCCAATCAAAACTTACATTTTTTAGAAAATTAAAATAGAAAGAACGAGGAGTCAAGACAGATATTATTCCCCCAAGATCAGGCCAATGGATAAGTTCTAGTTCCTAATTATTTTTAAATCAGAACCTGCAATAATAGTCAGAAGTTTGATGAAGTCTTTAATCACAAATCTCGATTAAATGAAACAGGAGCAGAATTTTAAAAAGTTTTGGCTCCTCGAACTGCCTTTCGATAGATCATAAATAGATATTCCATTAACAATGTGACAACGAAATATTTAAAATTGAGACCAACTTC
The DNA here is from genome assembly GCA_014899125.1 of Orchestia grillus. Lineage (NCBI taxonomy): Eukaryota > Metazoa > Arthropoda > Malacostraca > Amphipoda > Talitridae > Orchestia > Orchestia grillus. The sequence continues at coordinate 31,244 of VOMN01061225.1, forward strand.
TCACAGTCCGTCACAGAGCGAGAGAATAAACGAAGCCGCCATGTTTTTCCGCCACGGAGAATTAATTCATTAAAATCAAGTTATAAATGCCCCCCCATCCCAGCACCATATTTATGCAGAAAAATGACCCAGTAAGCGGAAATAAATCGCTCATGTGACAACGCAAACATGGCATATCTAAGTAAATAAAACCGCATCTGAACGTAAGTTGTACGTGTGAGGGAGCGAGCTGTCGCTGGGGTGCGCACTAGACTGGAACGGCCGACATAACGTCGTCTATCCTCGAACCCAAACTGCCCTTGCAACTGAAGGAGAACTGAGGCTGAAAAATGGTCTTACTTGAGAGAATAAAAAAGAGTACGAGCTTACAAAACAATACGCCACGTTCAATCCAGTTTTATCTTACTCGCCAAGCCAAACGCTTTCGTTGGCTAGAAAAAATTGTCTACTTTAGCAAAGAATCAAGTACGTAGTTGAATGAAGCAGTCCGATAAAACATTACCTTGTAGGAAGTCACACACATCCAAAATCGTACAGTAATAAAATGACTTGCTTCGCAAATCCTAAGCTTGCAAGCTCATTAGTTCTTCAAAACGGGTTCCTAAAAGAAAAGAAAAACGACAAAGAACACAAGCAGAAAGGCTGTTTCATAAACTTCATCACGGGTTGAAACTACGCACTACTCATTGCGTCAAAGAATAGAAGATTTTAGACGCCGTCTGCACTCATGTCGTAACGCGAAGTGAGGTGCCGCTCGGGTAAATCTTTTGAAGCCTTATATTAGATTTTCTCGCAGAAGTCATCAGGAACACGACAAATCCTCTCGTAACACTAGACGAACGGATGGGTCATTATGACCTACCCGTCTAACTGATCAAAATGGAATTAAAGAATTATTGCATTGTCAAATAACTTTTTGTCTTGCTGCAAAAATAAATTAAAACGAAAAGAAACATGTTACGCTATTTAGGATCAATTTTAGTAAAACTGATTGTATAATACACAAAAGTGCCATTTTGACCAATGTACCGTAGCGGTAAGATTTTGTGCTCAACACAGAAACTGAAATTTACCCAGGCAAATTTGCCATTATTCTCTCATCTCGTATTACCCACTGAAATAACTACATAGGGTAAACTTCAAGCTTTTCTGATTTCCGAATTCCTAGTTCAAAAATAACGAGGAATTTCACGCGAAGTTCAATTTACCCGGTAAGACCACTATACATTTTTGCATAACTCTTTCCAGGATCTTCTGTACATTTTACCACCCAGTATAAACGAATCCATTATTAGATACGGATTATAATTATTCACTATTGACGACCAATATTCAGATAGTAAAGAGAACGGAAATTCAATTTAAAGCAACCATACAATATACTGGATTAACCCTATTACATCATGAAACAATGACCACTTTATATGTAGACTAGAGTGAGCGAAACTTCTAAGTTAAAACTGGATTCGATAAAAAAATATCACTTCTTTAAATGAATCTTAATATTCCTTCTCTTACCCTGAGCCTGATCTCGAGAGCAGCGAAGCCTGCACTGATTCCGAGCGGTTTCGAGAACAAAAGCGATGCATAAAAAGCCTTAAAAAAATATCGAAGTCGAGACAAAGTTCTCAGGCATCCGCGGCGAGCTCCAATCCTGGAACGTGGTTCGTAACCTCGTGACCTCCGCGGAGCAACGCTCCAACAGCCGCCAAACTGAGACAACTTGCGACTGGAGGAGCAGGCGCTGGCCGTCTCAACAGAACTGCTTTTTCCTGGTGCCTTATAACGCACATGACGTTACAAGCGCCGCTCCATCTCTTCTTCTGCTGCCTCTGCCTATCGCAAGTCCTACACCACAAACCTTTCGGGAAGGAGCTTTTATATTTTCCTACCACTAAAAAATATAAAATAAAGAAGTGCTCTTAGCGCTGCCAAGCCAAGGACTAACTAAATGAACTTATCAGAAGTGGTAATACTCGGGCTCGGGAGGTATGTTCTCACACAATCACCAGGTGTGGTCAGGAGTTGAGGGTGTATTAGGAATGCGAAATTAGTGGAGCGTCGATAAGCAAATCCCTGCTACTGAAATTACTTTACAGTACAGAAAAAACGAGCAACATGTTCTTATGTCATACTCAAAATGAACACGACCCGAATTTTCGCACAAACGCAACACTGAAAGGAATTCTTTCAAATTTAAAAAATAATTCATAAATTATGTAACAGCAGTATTTACAACCGCGTCAGCACAAAGATGATAACGCGAAAAGTTCGATAGGTAGAGAAGCTTTCTAGCTGCCGTGAACGCGGGATATCAGAGCTAATGAATTGAGGCAAATAAATTTCCTGAATTGGGTTTGCCTCATTGATATGTCAACAAAAGAAATAGCGCATTGCACGAGTATTTTAACAAGACATGCCTTCATAGAATTTCTACGTCACGAAGCTGCCTGGCAATTTTCGACAATTTACACAGTCAAAAACAAGTAGAAATGCGGGAGTAGTTTCGTGTGAGAGTAATAATGGTTCGATGGTGGATATATACTACGGCATTCTCTCACTAATTTTGTAGACTAGTTTAGATCATTAGTTAGTCTAAACTCTCTACCCATTTGAAATGCGGTCACAAAAAAAGCGAAAATTGACTTTAGAAAACGTGGAATCCATTCACAGCGGTGATCCCACACAAGATTCCCTTCGCATCTTAACAGTAAGTTAAGAAGGAAGAAAAGGAAAAGAGAAAAAATAGAGAAGAAAGAATGAAAATAAAAAATGCAAACTGGGCCCGAAAGATAGAAGTCCCAAAGGCCTAGCTGAAGTTGAGGTAACCAACCATCAGAGTGTCCTCCTGGGAACACCACGCCCCATAGCATAGGACAGATAAACACGTCATCTTTTTTCGAAGGGTTCAGCCCAACACGAATCCGACAGGATGCGGCAATATCACAATAATCAAATGTGTTCACAAGTGAAACCTCAAACAAATGCCCATTTCTTTCGCGTTGTAAAGAGGTAATTCTATAGAACAAAAAGACTTGTATCTGTTGAGTCTTAAAGGAAGCAATAACATTTCAGTTGTCTCTGTATATACCTACATATAGAAAATTCAGAATACGGAGAAGGATGACGAAGCATAAGTTATTTTCAATGAGGAGGGATTGCACTGATTCGTTACATTTTTCGTGCGTGGATTTGTGTCACAGGCACACTGAACATTTGAGCTCTTCTCAGAGGTGGACTTCATTACGCAACTTCAATCCTTGATTCACACATCAGCGTGCAAATGGATTCATCGAGCATATCCTTTTATGATCTCAAAGTCTATTTTCTCACCCGCTAATAGCAATAAATATTATTCTAATGTTATGACACGCCCATGTATGAGCAAATATGAACTTTAAACTCTCACTTTTAAACGCAACAAAAATTGAAAGAAAATTTACAACCTTTCATTTCAAAAGTGTGAAATGAAATTCTTACTAAAGCCGGAGGTACCAGTATGCCTACCTACTAATATTTTTAGACAGGGGACGGCAAATTCGAGCAAAATTAGCAACGGTGTTTACCTTCCAATGATTTTCTCGTTGCACTATCACTATCAACATGATTATCGAACGATCCATGAGCCAGTAACCAAATTGTCATCAAACCCGTCATATGTCAGCTGATTTTCGCAGTCTATTGGTCATTATTCACAATCGCACCCAAGGCATTTTTTACACGACTGGGCTAATAATAATCTGAAGCTGTGTCGTGAATAAGCTAATACTTTTTACGTCAACCTAAAGTAGAACCTTTATCGGGTCATGTTACCGAGTTCACCAAGGAAATCCGGTGACTATCCATACAATGGCTAAGCCATCCTGCTCTGTCATCCGATGCAACATTCTTCGTGTGTAATTGCAATGTGACGACTGACGGGAATTGAAAACTCTCTGAACAGCTTCCTTATACCTAACTAGTTTTATAAGGTCCCATTTTAGCCATAATATGATTTTGTCAGTCAGCAGAAATTGTTCAGTCATATTCAGAAGTAAAGAACATTTCGCTATGGCAACTCAAGCAACTTCAATTCGTACACATTGTATACAGTTCTTCACTACTCGTCAAAAATATACAGATACATCGTATCGGTGATGTCTGTAATATCGGAATCGATACAACTCGCACGATTTCACTCACCGTGAGCAAAACATATGCTTGGAAAATTTACGTATCTTGAGATCGGTGCGCTTCGCGGATATTTTCTCATATGAAAATTGAGATTGTGAGAGACCAAGTGAGGCAAACGAGGTGTTCGCCAACCTGTAGTTCAGGAGGAATACCCTATAATATGAATACTGATGGATGATTTAATACAGACTGGGTCCAGTATACAATTTGATTCTACTTTTTTTCAGAACTAAAATTCTTCCTCTGCAGGTTACATTAATCAACCACCCGTTGCTCCTATATGGGGTGTCCCAGAAAAAACGAAACCCATTTTCAAA
>VOMN01061231.1:0-14498 GCA_014899125.1 Orchestia grillus
AGGGTTGGACACACCATAGTTAGCGACCATAATCGCTACAGTATTCTGCTACCGCGCGCAGCAAGATGAAACGCTTTCTAACATGTGCTGTTATTATCAATGTACGTGTTGAACGATGATACCTGCCTGTTCCTAATTTGACTCATTTGAATGTTTAAGCAAAACTATTAACATGTGTGGAATCCATTGGTTATAAATGTAAGCGCTAGCACCGTTTCAATGCAGAATACAAAATAAAAACTAGCGATTAGCGTTTGACATATGCCTTAAAGCAAGCGGTTCTTCTAGCGTCGTAAAATAATTTGAAACCTAACAGCGCTACTGCTTGCGCTATGAAAAAATCGGCGGCACTAGCATGCAGCGTGCGCTAGCTCTGGTGGCACTAGGCACGGCTCTGCTCTCCAGAACGATCACCACACCGAAAAAGAAAGACACACAACTCCCATGAGTTCATGCTCACCTGCACAATGACCAGGACCAGACAAAGGATCCCGAGCGCCAGAACCTCGTCGGCCAGGTCGTCAATGAGGGCCTGGTAGCAGCCCTTAGTGTAGAGCATCTCTTCAATCTGGTCAGGGCTGAGGGAGTTGATGTTTTGATAGCAAGTAGTTATATCAGTAGTGTCCTTGCAGCAGCCTGGCGTCACGTTGCTGCTGTTCAGGATGTAGAACCAGTCTTCGTAGGTCAATACGCCGCAACACTCCAGCTGAAAGTCCTCAAAAATTAGTTTCGTGTATAAAGTCGTCACAAAGTTAGTTTCATACAGAGAGAGGTCACAAGGTGAGCAGTCCAACCTACAGACTGTTTGAGAGAGGTTGCGAGGGTTGCTGTATCTAACGAGCACCTCCCTACATGAAGCCATAACAACCATGGGGTGGCGTCTCTTAATTAATACTCATAAATGCCATTTGTTATTCGGTTGACATGTCTGAAGTCACTCAGGAGAGCGATGAGAAATTAATTTTCATAAGTCACTAACTCACAAAGGACAGAATGGCCAGTTCAGCCGCCGTGATTTCACATTCATACGAGAAATTCATAGGAATTTCTCAAGTTGGGAGGCGCTCACCCAGCCGAGCGCTACTCCTAGAGCGCTTAGTAGCAGCTCGGTAGCCGTGGACGACATTCTTTTCATTCGTTGCTCTCTAGCTTACATTTATGCCAGACAAGCAGTAAGGCAACACAGAATTTCATAATACATGTATACGAAGAAACTTTAAAATAAGTTAGTTATTCTTGAAGGAAAAGACTAGCATTTCTCAAATAAGGTAAATTAACATATTTTCTACTCCCGTGCTTACATATCTGCACCACGGGATTTGAAGTAGGTGCATGCTCGTTTGGAAGTTTTCAATGATGTACTGAACTGAAATTTTCAATTGATATATTTACGATAAGTTTTAATTAACAAATTGAAGTAAAATTTCGACAGATATCCATGTACAGTGAACTCTGCATGAAATAACCAGCTGCTTGCTATGACGAACTTACGGGTCCCAAATCAAATGTTAACCTTGTCATGTGTCATGTAATGATTTCTCTGAAAATATTATCAATATTTCAACAAAGTTGACAAAAACTATCCATATTTTAGAAATTTTTATACCCTCACAACAAAAATTTATAGATTAAAAACATTAAGTCTCGGGTTTATCCTCTTTCCATTGATGAACCATCTCCCTATATACCTACTGTTGCTTGCTTGGTCTGTCCGTCTCTTTGTTATGCTTTTAAGGATTTAGTTAGGAGAAAATTCCCGGGTCCGCTCTTCCAACTGTTAGCGAGACTACCAGAGAAGACAATCTGTCTAGTGATACTTCAAATATTTCATTTCAGAGTTACCGTATATAAGAGGGCATCTTAAGAAATTAACATCATTTGTCACGCCATTTCTGGCCGGGCGCATCCACTAGTTTTATAAAAAAGAAGCTTTTAATCCAGTAGAAGGAGCAATGTCAACTGAGTAGATGCAGCGCACTGTGGCTTCTTATGCCATATTGGGTGCCGGTAGAGAGAAATCTACTTTATGTATAGTTTTCATGTGGTGTCTCACCCTTCAAATTACTGCAGCTTTAGAGCAAGTTCGCTTATACAGAGAAAGGGCAGAAGAAATTGCAAGACGGCTAGATTATAATGGTGTTAAAATATGTGAGGAATTGTTTTCTCTTTGGAAGAACCGACACGACAAAAACAACTGAAAGAGCTCATGGAGAAAGGTCAGTGCAGACTACCAGACACCAGAGGGCAAAGCAGTTGAAAACGTCCTAACTGCCGGGGTTGTGCCTAGAGTATACTGCTTACAGACCACGTCGATAATGGAGATGCAATGGGACTGTATGAAGGGTATATCGATCAACAAACTTCCAGTCACTAACGGTTCGAACGAAAGTGCAAGAATGTCTGCAGTAATATTAACTGATTGGGCAGCTGTTGGAATGCATATTTGTGAGCTAGCAGTAGAAAAACAGCTGTTAATTGACAACTGCACCGCGCATCACAAGTTGCAGGACTTGAAGGATATTCAAATGGAATTTTACCGACAAATGCAACATAGATATTACAACCACCAGACATGGGCACAATCAAGAACTTTGAATTATCGTGTCGTTCAAAGTTGGTCTTTCAATTGTCGAGTCGTGTAGAAGAAAATCTACTTGTGTCGCGGTTGTGTTTTTAGTGTTTGAATTTAATACTCTTCAACCTGAGGATATGGTTCCTAGATTTACACAGCTCGACAAGGAAGGGATAATTTTTCGACTATAACTTTTAACATCAGCATCAGGGAGCTTAACATGACTTGGAGTTTTATCTTCGGTTGGGTTTGAAAAAATCCGAGTTTTCTATCGTTAGTGTAAAACTAGCTAGAACAGTGATGATGCAATTTGGCGGTGATCGAAAATTGACATATTAGGAAATTCGCTTGGAGAGCAAGCAAAGAGGCTAAGTACAAAATTACTTTTGCGAAGTCGGCGGAGAGACTAACCAGTCCCTCTGCCTCAAGAACCGTTCTGCTCAGGGTCTGCGCTCTATCTGCTCTAATTTGGATGCTAATTCTCGAGGGTAAAAAGAGCATCCAGCAAGCGCATATCTCAAAAACTTATGAGAAAATATCAGCAGCAAAAATATTTTCTATTTATTTCAAGTGGTGAATCAATGGAGAGTCAGTGTGAGACAAAAATTTCATCTATTTAAAAATAGATACTACGTAAATGATTTTAGGATTGAACGTCGTCGATTTCATTGTTCCGGAAATTCTTTAGTCGTGAGATAGACGCTTGGCTCGACAATGTGATAACATCAGGGCGCTTGGTGATAACATCAGGTATTTGAACTTTACTGAACGATGCAAATTACTCCTTTGACACTTGCACCAACATCTTCAGCGAAAGATGCGAGTACTAAAATTCACCTTCCTCGTGTAATAAAATTAATTTATTGTGGTTGATTTGAAGAATTGGAGGAAAATAAATGACATTTAAAAATTGTCTCGCACAATATCAATTGAAAACAACCATTGATTACGATGAACATACACCAATAACCATTATGAAGAAGTTAGAATGCCGAGCTGAAACTTCTGAGCTAATTTCATGCAGTGCTGAAATTAGAGCGATAACGATTTAATTGAAGAAACTATTCTAGCATTTGAAGCAAAGGAACACGTAAAGACATCTGAAAGTAATCGAGATGAAAACATTTAAGTCACCGTGAACAAATCACTCATGAAGAGGAAAAAACTGATGCACGAAAACTACGCACATATGTAGAGTACAATGACAATGGAAATGCAACTTCTAGTTTGTTGAACTATTTTTGTTAGAATCATACAGTCACATAACTTTCCATCAGTTAAATTTTGACTCAGTAAAATTCAATTGATTCAATTTGTCTTTACTTACCCCACCATTATCTACGATAGGAAATCAGAAAAATCATTATCTACTCAAAATTTAGCGAGCCGCTTAATATGACCAAATTATGATGCTTATGATGCATTTGTATGGGAGTCTGTTCCATTGATGTTCCTATCACTCAGATCTCCTGAAAATCTGCCGACTCAAACAGGCGGAAAATAAACCCAAGGAGATATGAACTGCAACAAAAAAAATGCTTCTCTGCAGTTGGCATACAATTACTGATGCATACTAAACACTGGATTATTAAAAATTAAAGTTATGTACTGAACACTGGATTATTAAAATTTAAAGTTACATGCTGAACACCAGAAAATTTCAAATAACTGTTGTTCGAGTATATTGAATACCTCCTAGTCTAAAATAAGTATGATACACTGAATTAGGGCAAGTTTTGTCGCAAATTAATGTTGTTCTCTGAATTTGTAGAAGCAAATTAATGTTGCGTGCAGAAGTACAACTTGATGCAAAGTGTTGCTGTTCATCGAGCACTTGCTTACATCAAATTCACTGGCGGTCAGCTGAATACAATTGCGTATGAATAAGAAATTAGAGGCGCTCGTGGGGCCACTGAGGGGCGAAGGAAGTTGGAGCTTCTATGGCTGCAAATCATATGGACAAAGTCATAAAATTAGAAGCCGAGTCTCTTGCCTGTAACATGATTCGTCAGTCACGTTCTACACCATCACACTCGCTGAGCGACTGAACTGCAGGATCTCTCAATCTACATCACTCAGAGGATTGAGTAGAATACACATACTTTTGAGTAGAATTTCTATTGGACCACATGCGCCATAGCGTCGTACAGCATAGTGATGCTTCCTCCTACCTTCATTCTGCAACTCACGACATGCTGTCCCCCACGACACGCTCAAACATCCCTTACTCACTCACAACACGTAGTCATTCACGCAGCTGTCATTCACGACACACTGTCATTCATGACACACTGTCATTCACGGCAGCTGTCATTCACGACACACTGTCATTCACGGCAGCTGTCATTCACGGCAGCTGTCATTCACGGCAGCTGTCATTCACGGCAGCTGTCATTCACGACAGCTGTCATTCACGACACACTGTCATTCACGACACACAGTCATTCACGACACACTGTCATTCACGACACACTGTCATTCACGCAGCTGTCATTCACGACACGCTGCCATTCACGGCAGCTGTCATTCACGACACGCTGCTACTCACTTCATGCTGGGCGACGTCGATGGAGTTGGTGAGAGCTTCGTCTCCTTTTCCGTAACGGTTGAACGTTTGTAACATCTTTTCCCTGGTGTGATCGGCTGCCTCTTCCCTGAACACGATCAGCAGCACCCCGCACACCAGCTCCATGATCAGGATCACCAGCACCAGCGACCCATACTAGAGGGAGGGATGTTCATTCATGTGTGTGTGAGTTTTGATATTGTATCTTGCAACCCTAAGGCATCGTTGTCGTAACGTTTGTTTAAGGGGTCAGGTGGAGAAGGGGGGGCACAATAATGTATTATCCATATAGATGGGGTGGTAGTGGTGGGGGCCAATGTAATCGTGGTGTGAGTTGAGATTTTGAGAATTACTCCAAGCCCGCACGTCACAGATGTTCGATACAACTTATGTCACAACGTAATATTTAGAATGTTTTTTAGAGTCCAAACACAAGAAATTCAGAGACGTACCTTCGAACTCATGTACAGGATATTTAGACATACACGTCAAGAACTAAGGGTACACGTCACGCTCTATACACGTCGGATCGAGGTACACGTCAAGTTCTATACACGTTGACTCGAGGTACACGTCAAGCTCTATACACGTCGACTCGAGGTACACGTCAAGCTCTATACACGTCGGCTCGAGGTACNCGAGGTACACGTCAAGCTCTGTACACGTCGGCTCGAGGTACACATGGCGTGGCTCATCGCTCGGGCTTGCATCAGAGCCCGAGCTCCACCCGCCACAGATAGCGAGCTATGACGTCATGAAAGAAGTCACAATTCGGCGTGTTCTTTTATTCCTTATCAGTGGTATCCTAAGATAAAAGTGGAGGAAGGAAACGTTGTTATTGATGTATGAACAGAAACGCATCACCAGCTCACTCTACCGGGGGGAGGGGGGGAACATATTTTGTAAACTGGACTTTTCATAACACTTTAAGTGTGATTCTCCATACATGTACAATTTAATGTCAACAAATGTCTCCGTTGTGGTGGTAAAAATGAAGGATTTCGTTTTCACAAATTTGGTTCTCCTATTCATTTTTCTTCTAATCTAAACTAGCTTATTCGAGTAATGAACACAAATGTCATGAAAACTTAAACATTTGTATTCCTATGTGTTAGCCCTTTGGTTACGTTAGGTTAAGTTAGATGATCGCGTGTTCCACATAAAGCGCACGTCGCACTCAAAGTGTTAATTATTTAAGAGGATGAATTTTTAATCACCGTTTGGATTACATTATTTTAAAGTTTGATATTTTTTCTAAAATATCAAGTTTAATTTAGTCTGTTTTTCCAGGAAGAAAAGATTGGTGGAAGTTGGAAAGTTCATTCAAATGTTAAGTGATGACACGCAGCTAGGTGAAATTGTCTTCATTAATGAAAAATTATTCATTAATGAGGAAAAATTTAATCGCAGAAATGACCGGCTGCTCGCAAGGAGTTCTACGAGCATTGGTAAATCTAAGGAAGCCGTTACAGGACGGCAAGGCACCAAAAACGTCTAGGTTTGGGTGCAGTTTTGAGACTTATAAAAGCTCTGTCAATTTTGTTCCTGAACGCATAGAAGTTGCTAGAGAGAGTTATTTACTATCAATTATAAAAGCAATGCGTGCTGAAACCTAACAGCACTCCAAGTACAGCAATTGGAGCTTCAAAAAAAAAAAGAATCTCCTTCCCACACATCAAGGAAGACCCATGGTTGGCGAAGAAAGAATTTGCCGTAGGTCCATCTTTGAGACAAGGGCTTGTATAGGACACACAAAAATTTAAAATCTCTGAAGCAAGCTCTCCTTCGCTGATGAAATTGATTAGGAAACAGTGCATATCTGCTAATTCGAGGCGTCTACGGGCCCTAGTCAAGTTGAATATATTAAGGAGTCCACATCGATTGGAGCACCCCGAAATTGTGGGGAAAAATTCAGCAATTGAATGACATTAAAGTTTACAGAATTCTCATTATCCCTGATACGAAAAAGTAAACTTTTCCTGGTTCAAAACATATTCAACTTCTGCCTTGAAGACTCTAATTTAACTGTGAATAAAAGAGAAAATGATGCCAGCAGAGAGAAAGAGGGATGCTGGGGTAGGTAGAAGTTAGCTGCTCATTTAAAGAGAGGAGTAATGAGCATCAATCCTTCATTTGATAAAAATCGTCTCTTTTTTAGATGATTGATAGAATTGGTTGAATAAATTCCAAGAACAAACTCCCGCAAGTTTGGGAAGCCTCCTGCTGTATCATCATCACCGCCTCACCTGTGATCGTTCTCTTTTCAGAAGTCTCCACTCTCACGACGAACGTTGTGCTCTAACCTATCAACGGTCACTGCCGACCATTGTGGACGTCGTGTTAGTTGTGTTCACCTGGTCACTCGTTCACCTAGTCACTCGTTCACCTAGTCACTCGTTCACCTAATACCTCGATCACCTAGTCACACGTTTACTTAGTCACTCGTTCACCTAGTCACTCGTTTACCGACCTGGGTACAAAACGACCACCTGGGCAGTGACCGTAAACAGAGTAAAGTGATCCTAAAGACATACGGTGCATTCATTTCTTCCTATGTCCTTACTCGATATACTCATGTGTTTGTGAGTGGCTAACAAAAAACCTACAATGCAAAAACCCCACGTGACAACAACCAACTACCCACCAAAAGCTAAGAAGTTGCGTCCTCTACCTAAATGATGATAGAGAGGCGGAAACACTTCAACTCATAGTTATGCGTGTATCCTAACTAACAAAAATAATTCCGTTGTCTCTAGCACGTTTGTCTGTCGTAACATCGAAAGTTTTCTGTCTGAAGGGCCCGGATCACACGTAACTCTTGTCTAAAACGGAAGAGCGAGTGTTCATGTCTTACACATCTGAGCATGCAGGTCGACTTCCTAACCACTCCGCACACGCCGAAGAAGGACAAGATGACGATGAATACTCCTCCAATGAGTGTCCACATGGGCAGCATCAGTGTTCCGTTGAGAATGATCTTGTCGTACTCAACAGATGTGTGCAGGACGTACGACGACAGCGTTACTACCGCTACACCGACCATCTGCACGAGTAAGTGTAAAGCATGAGGTCTTGATGTGCTGTTCTTTATTCAAACTTTTTCCATCCCAGTATCCCAAACGTAACTAAGTTACCTCAATCACTCTAGCGGCACAAAATCCGCGTCTGATTTTTCGAGAATCTATCACAGGGCAGTTTGTGCAAGCTTATGGGTCTTGTCCTCGGTTTGTATTCTAAAACATGGCGTCAAAAGCGGTAGAGTGAAGAGACTCCTTATTTCGTACGTGTTCTACCATTAGTGGATTTCTTTTGAAACAAAAGATAAAAAAAGAAATATTCATTATAGCCGCAAGTTCATGTACTACCGGAAATTGAAAGTCTTATTCGTTCCTCTTCAATAATAAAAGAACAAAACGCGTTTAAAACGGTAACACGGAAAATGCATAAAAAATCGTATCCCTGAATATTCGATGACCATTGAAAATTTAAGTATAATGTAGTTAAAGTCAAACAATATTCTTTCGTACAAATAAAGAAGAAACTCACCAACACAATGAGGTTGATTATGAGCATAAAACAGTTCGTGACGCAACCCATCGCAGCTGTAGTAATTGCACCTTCTGAGCAGACTGTCCTCTGATGGTAACCTGATTGGGAGGCAAGTCTGATGTACACTTCTTTAATAATTTAAACCACCTCCAGAAGCTTTCAATTGAACGCTTCTACCAAAATTGAACTGACGACGATAAGCCACACGCTGCCGTCTGTGAGACTAGAGCCGAAGGCAGATTCAACGTGAGTGCAGTCGAAACACTTGGCGAATCAACGTGAAATAAATTTTATACTTTTACCCGCGGTATAAAAAGCAGCTTGTACCAAGCAAGAGTTACACACAAAGACTGAGTTTCACAGAGTTGTTGAAGCAGCGAATAGGCCAAACTTTAATCTAATCGGGCTACTTGAGATAAGCCAGCACCTCGTCAGCGTCCCAAACACCACCCAGCTCCGTTTTTTTTAACATGAAGCGATCCGTTAATTTTATGTTTTTTCAAAAGTAGCATAATCATTGTTTATGAGGGTTGGTACTTCCTGTAGCAACGTTTTATTCCGAGTGTTTGTTAGAAGAAGACGAAAGGTTTTTTGACGCTTTCTGGGTAAACAGTCACCAAGATATCAATACTGATACGTTTTGTGCAGCCTAGATTTTTCAGAACAGGGGCTCCAGCATCCACATTCATGCTCACAGAAGCTAGGCAGAGTAAAATAAACGAAATGAGGCCCGGAAAAGCCTTGGTATATTTTAAATTCGTCTACCAGACTTCAGATCATTCTATGAATGTCGGTTCTTTATTAGATTCGGCTTCTGGTCTCAAAGCTTAGAGTTGCCAAATTTTGTCAATGAATACAATGCACAAAGAGAGTGCATCCTCGCACGAGGTAATTAACGAACAAAACCTTTCAGGAGATAAGCAATGGAGCTTACCAAGCAAGACAAGGAACATCTCCCCACTTGAGTGGCGGACACAGGATACACACGAGGTAAGACTGCTCTACAGAGTGTCCACGATAGTTCATTCATTTTCTTCAAACATAAATACAATGCATGGATATATGTAATTTTACAACTCTATTTTTGATGTATTTCGAAAATTTTGAGCTCTTGTTTAGGGTAAAGAATACAGGTAGTTTAGAGAACGTATATTTACCAAAATAATCAAAGAGAACGACAAAATTTACTGACAACGAAAAAATCAACTAACCAAAAAAATGTATGAGATAAAAGTATTTGGCAAAAATGGAAAACAAGTCTTTAGTATTTAGTGGTGCTACCTTTATTTGCAATCACAGCATGACGACGATTATTGCAACCGGAAACTAGCTTTTAACACTCCGTTCGTGGTATCTTGCTTCATTTTTGCATGCGGAAGATCTTCAAATCAGAAAGGTTCTTTAGACTTCTTATGTGCACAGTAGTTTTGAATATTCGCCTAAAATTTTCAATGAGATTGAGGTCAGGCGATAGGCTAAACCACAAAGGACACTTATTTTCTTATTTGCAAACTATTGTCTTTTGTTAATTTTGCCTTATGTTTAGGGTCATTGTCTTGCTGAATGATCCACTTGCGCAGGAGGTATAATTTCCTTGGACTCGGAAGCAGTATCTGCTCCAGTATCTATAAATAGATGGAACTATCCATTTTTCTATCAACGATCACCTACACCATAGACAATAAAACACCCCCACACCATGATGCTGCCTGTTCCATGCTTAACGATTGGAATGGTGTTCTCGGAATCATGGGCAGCCCTTGTTTTCCTGCTAAACATGGCGAGCGTTGACTCGGCCAATAAGTTCGATTTTGCTTGCAATGAACCGTACAAGCCGTTTTCAAAACTTAATTCTTTTGTCAAGATGGTCTTTGGCAAACGTTAAATTAGTCTTCTCATGTTTTGCTGAAAGAAGAAAAGTTTTGCGTGGGTTGAAGGCATCTAGACCACTTCGATGCGATTCTCTAGTAACCGCTTTTCGACTGACGTGAACTCCTTACAACTCCAGTTATTTCTGTGGGTATGTAAAGGGTTGTCATGGATTCATTCGTCGCCTTACGCAGCGTAGAGTGTCGAGAACGGCTCGTGAACTTACAAGAAGCTCCCTCTCTCGGCAGACTGGAGATTGCCCCATTCTCTCGATGCTTCCCAACTACAGCCCCAACAGTTGGGTATGGAACTATAACACGTCAGCAATTTACCTATAGGTTATTCCTTCATTACGAAGTCCAACTATCTGCTGTCGAATAACTTGGGTATTCTTTTAATTTCCGGCTTTGTATTCACTGAGCATCCACCTTCAACAAAATCTGAAGAGGTGATAATTGTGCCGATCGTAGTTTGTTCACATTACATGTTTTTCTGGAAGCTTTATAGAAAGTCTCTCAAGCAAAACGTACTCAAATTATGCAATAAAATAAAAAGGTTTTAGTATGATATAAATCTATTGTCCAGCACACTTTTTTAC
Source organism: Orchestia grillus (assembly GCA_014899125.1). Taxonomy (NCBI): domain Eukaryota; kingdom Metazoa; phylum Arthropoda; class Malacostraca; order Amphipoda; family Talitridae; genus Orchestia; species Orchestia grillus. Next base: position 11,155 of record VOMN01061231.1, read on the forward strand.
TTTTTGCTTGGTTGATTTTCTGGTTGTCAATAAATTCTGTGATGTTTTGTATCGTTTAGTAAATATATATTCTCTGAACCACCTGTACTCTTTACTTCCAAACCAGAGTTCAAAATTTTTAAAATGTATAAAAAAAGTTGCCCAAATGCGTACGACCGGGCACAGTACATTGTATTGTACAGCGTACGGAATATTTTTGACCTCACAAGTTCAAATTTTTTCAAAACCATTTAACATCAAGGTAAAGTAAAGAACTCATAGCTCATTTGAAAGCTTAAGGTGTCTATTTTTTACATTAGATCATATTTTACGAATATAATAAAGTAATACATTACTGCAGACATAAAAGTGATCATTAGACTTCATTCTAAACGAAAAAAATCAGCGATTGCATCTATGTTGACAATTTATTGAAAAAAACACACAACAGAAGTTACGGTGAAACTCTCGTTTTACCGCCGGAGAAGTGGCTGTAGAGGCGGGGGTGAGGGCATGTACACCGAGAACTCCAAAGTGTTCGTAAGACTTTTTCTCTCATTATGCACAGGGTGCGCTAAAAGGGGATTAAAACTCAGATGCTGTGAGAGTCAATTATTTTTGTTAATGAATGCCTGCATGTGTGTCTGGATTCAACTTTGGATCATTTTGGAACCGCGTGATCAAGGAGAGTCTCGTTGAAGGGTCCAAGGTTCGCCATCAAAGGGTACACGTGCACACGGTAATAGTTCTGCTTCTAATATGTCGGAAATGTAAGGCTGACTATGTATAGCTATTGATCTTAACCCCCGAAGGAACAAACTCGAGAGTAGACCTTCCAACAGCAGTACCTGCAGACCACGTTATCTTATCAGACAGAGCAGGTGTCGATCTCGGTTTTCTCGTATTTTTCATACGTGCATTCCATAGCACGTGTCGATCTTTGTGCATTCTCCACACGTGCATTCCATAGCACGTGTCGATCTTTTTGCATTCTCGTATTCTCCTACGTGCATTCAACAGCATGTGTGAAATCGTTGTGTGTGTGTGTTAGATTCTCGTATTCTCATACGTGTTCATTAGCACGTATAAATTTTTCGGCGAATGATTATAATTCACGTGCATGTATTGCGTGCACCCAGTAGCACGCATAATTACCTCAGTGTGCTCCCATTTTTATTATTTCACGTGCAGTCAATTAGCACGTGAGAACCCCAGCGGACTCGGTCCTCGTTTGCATCACAACTAACGCACCAGGCAGCAAACTCCTCGTTACTTCCGATTGGGCTCCTGGTGCGCGATCAAGACCTCGTCCATTTGGGAGGAACTGTTTCCTTAGGCCACCACATTTACATAACACTCACACCTAATTCGCGAAGATCATACTTTCGGGCCCTGAAGATCAAAGCCCTTTTTCGTGTCTCCAAAATAAACTGAGTCAAGTCTACGTGACTTTTAATCCAGTCCAAAGTACACTAGCAAGGTCGAATCGAACCAACAACAATAAATAACAAACTCATTAACCAGGACGAAAGACCCTGAGGAACCCTGATATAAACCCGCTTAATTCTTCAGTGCAGTCAGTCTTAGAGTAAAATTTGTAGTACTTCTTATGTCTCACTAGTTGAATAATCAGTTATCAAAATTGAGCAAAGAATGGAATGGGCTCAGATTTCTGCTGGGGTATTCCCCCTAGCAAGGCCATATCTTCCTTTCGCCTGTCTCCTATATACAGTATATACAGGATGTTTGGGAAAAAGAGGTACTAACTTCCACACCTACCCGAATGTGGCTAACTGCCCTTATGAAGCTCTGCGAAAAAAGTTTTGTTTTATGGATAAATCGTCTAGATTGATAGGTCTTAGATTGTTCTAGATCACGGAGCGCAGTAACTTTTTAGTCACCTATTTGTTGTTGTTCATTCTCTGACGTGACACGGTGAAAGTAACGTGGACTGCTTAATTAAGAAACGCAGAAATGGCAGTCACACACCTTGCTTTTGGTGCTGCTACTGGTAATGCCAAACAAGGCATCCAGGCTATACAAAGAGCTCTTCCAAACTAAGCCCTTTTCCACAGTATCCGGCCGTCCTGAAGTCGAAGATGGCATCGATGAGGGTGGTAAAAACGTTGAACTTTTTCCCTAAGGTAAGTATATGAATACATCATTCGTGGGCAATTGTATTTTCAAATTTCCTCCTCTCAAACATTAAACAGCTAATATCCAAACAAAATTTTTTTTTACAAAATTTCATATAGGCACAAGTGTTGAGTTTCTCACTTCTTGGTCGGTGTGAAATTTTGTACCTCTTTTTCCTTAACGTGCCCTATCCTGACGAGCTTCTAGTACTCTACTGAAAGCTCCCCGACGAGCAGTAGGCATCTTTCTCTTCATCGCCGTTCGTCGCGTCTTGAATTAAGAAATGTGTGGTTATAACGCAAAAACCTAACGTATAGCAATAATTGAAGTAATGGAATTATGTTTTGTGCATATGTACTTCCGTGAATACGTTATTAACTTCATCGAAGCGTGTTCGTCTGCATGTGGTAGAAATGAATAATAACACAAACATTTCACATTTATCACACTTAGGGTATTCATTAAAATCACTAGTGCTTTCGAGTGTACACTTCACTCATCTTCAGTAGGACCTAAAAACAGAAAGAAGAATAATATCAATTTGACATTCCGATACACTTGGAATAGAAAAAGAACTAAAATTATATGCAAGACTAATCAAAACCAGCACACTTTGTCATCCCCCAGTATTTTGAGTGGCGTGGAACTGTCGTGGTCATTCAGTGACGGATGGAGTATATGGATCAATATACATCCAAGAGTTCTGAGGTCTGCAGTTGTAGTAGATGCTATAACTTTGAAATTAACATCAGGTCGGTGCTCACGGGCCAATTAGAACCTTAATCAATTCCAACACGTTTTACCGCTGGGTTTTCTATGCCTCCCAACTACTGGCATGGTGAAGAATGTGTGGTTCAAGCTTCGTTTTCCAAGGGAAGTATTCCCTGGTTACGTGAAATACCTGGGCCGGGATTCGAGACCTGTACGTCCTGGCAGCGAGGCTATCACTGTTCACCACTACTTCCTTTGCGATTAGTTAGGCGCTCACTTGATCATTAATCGATTGTCCAGTCGACCCTGACGTGTCATTTTAATTATTTGATAATGTGCAAGTTGAAATGCACATATTTCAGATATTTTCGCTAATATTGACCCAGATGAAAATCATTTTAACTCACTATTTCCATACCTTAAATGGTATAGGAAATAGTGCCTATTTTCAATAAAACTCAATAAAAACATACTTTAGCAGATATATGCTCTTTAAAGGTCAAGTGTTTATCGATAAT